>PVKP010034445.1:0-24221 GCA_004027715.1 Plecturocebus donacophilus
AGCGCCGCGCTGGGTGCCGGCAAAACAGCCGCGCCGGCCAAAAGAGTCGCGCCGGCGACCCGCGTGGCTTCTCCGCCGGGAATCTCCCGCTCTGTGGGCAACAAAAACTCGTCGGAAAGTGCGGCGTCCACTCGTTCTCTGCGCTTTCACTGGGAGCTACATTCCTGAGCTGTTGTTAGTCGGCCATCTTGGATCTCTCCTTCCTCAGATTTTTTTTTTAAGAAAACAAGAATAAATATGTTGTAACAATAAGAAAGTGTTCCAAATATTGAAAAGTTATTCAAATTTTGACCCCAATGTATCATTTCTTCTAAAAAGTCACGATAGGAAAGTGCTTAAGAGTACGGACACCAGTGACTCTCCTGCCTCCTAGCTGGGTTACCTTGAATGAGTTAATTGACATTTCTTCCTGAGTAAACAGTTATAGAAGCTCATAGACAATAATTTTGAGGCTTGAATCATTGAGAAAAATTAATGAGGAAGAATGTTTTGGCAACGATATATTGTTACTAATAAAAACTATTTAGAAAGCATTTGTATGATATAAGTCTGTCGAATATTCTTCCCCTTTAATCAGTGTGACCAATTAAAGCACACAGTTTAGGCCAGGTGCAGTGGCTCACACCTGTAATTCCAGCACTTCAGGAGGCTGAGGTGGGCAGATGACTTGAGCCCAGGAGTTTGAAAGTAGCCTGGGCAACATAGTGAGACCCCATCTCTATTAATAAAAATAAAAATAATTTTTTAAAAAATAAAACACAGTTGGAGACATTTGTAGACCTAAAACTATAATATGTGTATCTGTCTAGTATCTAATACATATAATGCTGTAGAATCCTGATTATCCTTCTGGTGTGTCAGTTAAAAACCATTTCTGTAATAGAATGTTTATATTGATCTTTGGCAACTAGAAATAGATAATAGTCCAATGGTAATACCTGTGTATTTTACTTAATGTTATTAATTTTGTTCATCTTTATTGTTAGCCTTTACAGAAAAGATATGGTGACCCAGGCATTCTAAATATGTAGAATTGTTCCATTCTTCAACACTTTAGCTCTTAGACCTCATCAATTCTTTTGGAAGATGTGATTGTTTTATATTCAGGTAGCCACCCAGAAAAGAATATCCACATAGGTCCACACTCCATTATCCAAAACTCTTGGAGTCAAGTGTGTTTTTAGAATTTTTCAGATGATATAATATTGCTCTTCTAAAAGAGCAATGCAGTATATGTACTATATATTATATAATCACTCAAAGTACATGTTTCTGCAACAAAAAATATGAATAGTCACTCTAAAAACTATAAATAGGCCCATGTCAATTCAGGTCAAGTTTTACCATCAAAATTTTTTTTGTGCCAAGCTTATTCTGAGTTTTCAGAGCTTTTTGGATGTCAGATTACAGAAAGTGATTATGGACCTATTAATTAATATATCTTGTGTATAACATCTGTGGTAGCTGTGAACTTCTGTTGCCTCTGTACTCTAGTTCTTGTTATTTTGAACTGGTCAGTCTCATTTTGTGATATTTTCCTGCCATCTCTAGTTTGGTTTCCCAAGTTAACCTAAGTAGATATCAGTAAGATGAATCTGATAAGTATATTGGTTGTTCTCTACTATTTTATATGTAATTTCTGTATAATGGGTCCTTCCTTTTTTCTTCTTAATTTTCATTTAAATTGGGAGTGTATTCTCACATGAAAATTTTCCAGCAGACTGATTTGAAAACATTTATGAAGAAGGGACTTGGATAATGATGCGGGGTTTTGTACTTGACACGTCTTACACTTCCATCTTTCTTTCTCAGTTACTAGGGAACTCTTCATTCCTCTAGGCCAGAAATGTTTCTTTCTGAATACTCTGTATTTAAAAGTTTTTAAAATTCATAACCACTAAGTTCTTATTTTGTGTATATAGTAAATTATATAAATTAGATGAAAAAGTCCCTTTTAACTTAAAAGAATTTAAATTTTTTAAATTCAGGATGCTTATTAAGCTAATGTATGTCAACTAGTATAATCCACATTCATAATTAGCTTTAGGTAACCTTACCAGGAAATTAGTTAACCAGCTCTAAAACTCTAGCAGTCTGTGTCATTTTAATACAGTTTTCACAAAATGCTAACAAATAACTTCTGACTATCTAGGCAAATCAGATCGAATGAAAATGACTTCAAAGTAACCTGTCTTGTTTTGCCTTTTGCTTATTTTTGGGAAATTGTATTTTTAAATTGAATCTGCTCCAAGATGGAAGCAAGACTCAGATGATCAAGGTTCCAATTCTAAGCTCTAAGACTTTATATTCTATATTTTTTGTCTGTTGTTTTAAATATTATAAACTCTAATGGGAATACCATAAATGTAGACTGTTTTGAATGATTTCCCTGTTTGTGTTCCTTAATTCAAGCTATATCAAGAAGTTCATTTGCTTGTTAAATTGTAAAATATTGTAGAAAAGAGACAGCTCCCCTAAAACATTCCATCTTCACTCCTTTGGAAGACGGAATGAGTAGTTGATTTATCAAGAGTGCCATTACATGTTTATGATTATCTTATGGTGGTAATGTTTATTTGATATGCACAGGATAAGTTGAGTAAGTATTTGTTTTTTCTTTTTCTGTGTTCTATTCTTAATGGCTTTTGTTTTTCTATGTCTTAACTGGTTTTGCTTGGCCACATTTTGGTCATTGTTTTGACTTTTTATTGTAATAATGTTTCTTTGTACTGTTAGTGATATTTATTTACTTATTTACTCACTATAGGGTCATGATCAGAGTTCAACTCTTGCTCAACACTCTGTTGAACTGACTTTACCCAATCATCATCCATTTCATAGAGATTTGCTCCGATATGCCAAGCTGATGGAGTGGCTAAAGAGTACAGATTATGGAAAATATGAAGGACTAACAAAGGTATGGATTTGATGTCATTTACTCACTAAGAATAGAGCATTACCTTTTAAAATCAAGAGATCGTGTGTTCAGTTCCCCAAGTTTAAAGTACTATAGTACATTCTTAGCAAAGCAGAAAATGATTCAGTGCTCTTTACCAGTGATAACATTCCTTTTATTTATTTGGATAAAGAAGACCTAAATTTTAAACTTCAGTATGGAAAAATATTAAGCTGTACTGTAGCCTGAAGCATCAGTCAATTTAGTTAAATGCTATACTAATTTCCTGAGTTTCTTTATGTATAGTATAGAAACAAGGAAGTATGAACATTGTAAGTGAGGTATTTGCCCTCTATGGATTTATAATCTGTTTTGTTAAGGAAATACAAAGTGCCTCTTTATTAAGGAAGCATTCTACTATTCCAGGAACCTGGGCCCTGCCTAATAAGCTTCTACCCTAGTGAGCTTTAAATCTGACTGGGAAGAATCATACATAAAACAATCAGCAAAAAATTAAACACTAAACTGGAAATTAATTTTAAGTGTATGGCAGTATAGGGAAGGAAAATCCCTGTCTTGAGGCCATGGGGGAAACTTTGTGGAAGATATTGGACTTCCAGTTGAGTTTAAATAATGAGTGCAATTAAGCCAGAAATAAGAGGAAGGGCATTCCAAGGATGGGAAGACAGATGTGCAGACAAAGGTGGGAAAAATATACCCTTGTCCTAAGATAGTGAGGTTAAGTGTGACCAAAGCAGAAATTTCGTATTCTAGAGCAGTGAGAAATTATGTTAAAAAAGATGAGCTATGGGACGTACCAGCATTCCTCAAGCATAGGAAAAGATTAGATGAGGGAAATTTAGTTAAGAACCTAATGTAATAATTCAGATGAAATGAGGTGTTGAGCCAGGAAGATGATGTTAGGAATAGAGAGAAAATATAAACCAAAAGAGAGACTCCAATGGCAGAAGGAGCAGGTTGATGCCAAATTTGCTGGGCTCAGAGGTTAGAACAGTAGTATGTACTACTGACTAAAATTCTGCACTTGGGGAATAGCAAAGTCATTTATTCATATATTCAATCAGCAAATGAATTGAGCACCTATTACATGCTAACGCTTGTTGTAAGCACTTGGAGATACAGCATTGAAGGAACCTTGCCATCTCAAAGTACGTATTCTAGAGGAGACAGACAGACAAAAAAGTTAATTCTATAGTATATTAAGAGGTGCTGCTGAGTGCTCTAGAGAAAATAAAGCAGGGAATGCCAGGACTGGGGGAAGGGTGTGGGATAAGGATTTCCAGAGGAGAGCTGTTTAGGCGCAGTGCAAGTGCCCTAAGGCAGAGCGTTCCTGGTGTGCTTGCAGAGCAGGGAGGCCAGTGTGGTAGGAGCACTGTGAGCCAGGGGCAGACCCTGCTGATGGCATGGCGGATCTGGAGGGATTGTGGACAATGTAAGGATTTGTCTTTTACTGTGCATGACATTGCAAGGTAGGGAGGGGAGCTGGTGGACTTTGAGCCATGGAATGACATGACCTGACTTAGATTTAATAGCCATTGTAGCAGGAAACCATAGGGACGGTACTTTTCTGGCATTTATGCTGTTGATCTTTAGTTTACGAATTGGACATTATGTCCCTTTTTAAAAAAATAGAGCTAAAGAATTCCTACCTATCTACTGAAATACGTAAATAGCTAATAGTATTCTAGATAGTCCTGGCTGAAGATCCATTTGATTAAAATTCTGAAATACTCTGAGAAACATCTAAAACCTTTAACTGCTGTAAGTTTTTGTGAACTTGAAGTTTAAAAATAAGAAATCTAAGTAATGCATAAGCTGTGTTAATAATTAATAATTATTATGTGGACAAATATGGCCCTAAAAAATGTTCTAGAATTGGAAAGAATGGTATGTTTCAGGTCTCTGTGGAATGAGAATATTGGAATTGCTAATGTAAAAGCAACTTCTATCTGGTATCTTAGATTCATGCTTCAGAAGAAAGCAGAAGGATTAGGTAGAGATTTATGAGAAGTGTGATAGTAAGAAGGAGGCAAATTATGTATTCCTGTCAATGCATTTGTGTCAACATATTTGACAGTAGGACATTTTTATGTGTCAGTTTTCATGCATTTTCTCTTTGAAGTGCCTTTGCCCGTTTAAAGTAAAATCTGGCTCTTGCACTTCTAAACTGAGATCATAAGAAAAGGGACATAAACCTTGGTAGAATAAATAATATTTTTAAATTGTAATTTTAAAAATGCTAATCAAAAAAATAAGTCTCCTAAGGTACTTATATACTTCTTATATGGCTAGCTACTTTAGGTGAGATTATTTTAGTTCCTCAGAATTAGTGTATTAAGCATATATATACACACCTCTACTGTTGTGTTATATTTTGTTTTGTCTTATTTTCATTCAACAGAATTCTGATTTGGAGATATCTTAAGGAAAAAATTTACATTACTGGAATTCTTTGCCTTTTGAAGTTTTAGGAGGATTAATATTCTGAATAATTAAACATACATTATATTTCCTTAAGAGTTTTGTGCCAACAAGTGCTTTGTCCCCTGGTGAATATTCAAATAAGTAATCAATAAGCTTTTTGCCTAATTGTGTTCCCAGTAACTGTTATTGCCCTATCTTTATATATAATGCAGTATTCATGAATGTAATTTAAAGTGAAGAAACAAGATTATAGCCAACCTAGTAGATTTATGGAATCATTCTCTGCTCAGACTATATTTTTGACTGACAATATTAATGAGCTTTTTAAATGAAATTGACGTTTTCCTAGGAATGTTGTTTCATCCTGTGATTTGAGCTTTTGACAGATTATGTATTTTTACCTTATAATCTAATTTGGCTGATGAAGAGTTGTCAAAAACAGGAATTTTACTTAAGAAAGGAATGGAAGAAAGAAGGAAACAGGCAAATCTGGCTAAATTTCTTTAGCAAGAAATCATACTTAAATTCAGAAAGCTATTTGCACTTGGTTAGGTTTACACAGCTCACTCTTTTTGGCAGGAACAGGAAAAGCTTGTTCAAAATTCTTTGGAAATAAGAATCACTAGCTACTGCCTCTAGCTGTACTGAGGCTGAATCTAAGCAAAGCCCCAGTTTTTGGTATACGGAAAATAGATGTAGTTTGGACTGCCCAGATTCCCTCCTCCCAGGACTGCTACCCCTATCTGCAACTCTGGGTCATACCTGTAGGGCAATTAGTAGAGATGGTCC
Source organism: Plecturocebus donacophilus (assembly GCA_004027715.1). Taxonomy (NCBI): domain Eukaryota; kingdom Metazoa; phylum Chordata; class Mammalia; order Primates; family Pitheciidae; genus Plecturocebus; species Plecturocebus donacophilus. Next base: position 6,131 of record PVKP010034445.1, read on the forward strand.
ATCCATGGGTAGGAAAGGAGCTTTCCTCTCCTAATAACCTCCTGAGATTGGCAGTTCGGCTTGAAGATGACTCACATGTCTTTTCTCCACCTCAGTTTTACATTTGTAGAATTTGTCCTATTGTTGTGAACCCCATATATGTGAGACAGACCTCAGTCAATTTAGGAAGTTTATTTTGCCAAAGTTAAGGATGCTCACCCACGACACAGCCTCATTAGGTCCTGATGACATGTGCCCAAGGTGATTGGGCCATAGCTATACATTTTAGGGAGACATGAGACATCAATCAACATATGTAAGATGAACATTGGTTTGGTCTGGAAAGGCTGAACAACTTGATGCAAAGGTGGGACAACAAAGTAGGGAGGGGGCTTCCAGGTCATAGATAGATAAGTGACAAATGGTTGCATTCCTTTGAGTTTCGATTAGCCTTTCCAAATGAGCCAATCAGGTATGCATTTATCTCAGTGAGCAGAAGGATGACTTTGAATAGAATGGGAGGCAGGTTTGCCCAGGCAATTTCCAGCTCGACTTTTCCCTTTAGCTTAATGATTTTGGGGCCCCAAAATTTATTTTCCTTTCACATTGTATAAAGAAAAAGTAAAACATGGAGGTCTCTGGAAGACTCTATAGTGGATCCGGGTTCCACCACTTGCTACTCGAAAGCCAAACAGTAGGGGCAAGGGTTGCTGGGAGGAAAGGCAGATTTAATTAGAGAGCCAGAGAAGCTGAGGCTGGTGGAAGGAAAAAAAAAATCAGAGAGCCAGTAGAGAAAATGGCGATCTTGGGCTCTGAAGTATCATCTTAAAATTTAAAACTTACCATAGAGTTTTGTTTTGTTTTGTTTTTTTGTTGTGTTGTGTTTTGATTTTGGTTTTGGTTTTTTGACACAGAGTCTCTCTCTGTCACCCAGGCTGGAATGCAGTGACACAGTCACAGCTCACTGCAGCCTCAACTTTCTGGGCTCAAGCGGTCCTCCCGCCTCCGCCTCCTGAGTAGCTGGGACTACAGGCATATGCCACCACTCCCAGCTAATTTTGTATTTTTTGTAGACACAGGATTTCACCATGTTGCCCAGGCTGGCATCAGAGTTTTGGGGAGACACTGATACAGTAAAACGTCCCTGTGGTCTTTTTTATCACTGAGTTCTGTTGAGTACCAGGAGAAAAGGTATCTAAGTCATTTGTGTCCCACTGAAAAAGTAATACATCCCAATGAAATAGGAATTTTAATTTATATTTGCTTTTAAAGTTATACAGAGATCATGGGAAAGAATTGCTCATTGGACTAAGTGTTCTTACAGAGATTATATGAAAAATGTATATGGCCTACAAATTGAAAAAGGGCAGGATCTATATTATGTTTGGTCCAAATGCTATTTTGTAAGGCTACATCTGTAAAATATTTAAGACAATCGGCAGTAAACTGTGAATCAATATACAAGTATTTACATGACATGTACCCTTTGGAAGGTATACCTGATCTTTAAAGCAAGGTAAACATGTTCTAAAAATGGACATATTAATTTGGAATAATATAGGAAGTTGAAGCTTAGATTTTATGATAAACTTAAGGGAATAGCTAGGTACAACTTTTCTGCTGCGGATTTATTTAAATTTAGTCAAACTCTGTGTGTGGCGTTTAACTTCATACTTGGAAAAACATACAGTCTCCCACTGTTGAGGAACTCTTCCTGAGAGTATATTTTTATGTGATAATAAGTAGAAATGATGAAGAAATTATTTTTGCATGTCAAAAGATAGGTGTTTTTATTTAAGTGAGAAATCTGTTTTAAGAAAATTAATTATTTAATTTTGGAAACTGTAAGATATACTAATTAAATTCTTAGGGGAAATAACCTATTTTGGAGTAATACCCCAAGCTAACAGAGGCTCAGTGAAACTAAATATCCTTAAATGCCATTGATACTATTTATTATTGGTATAACTGTTTTTAAAGCAGCATGACATTACAGAGGAAAGCAATTAGGATTCCCATACTCCTTGACCCTGTAATTCCACCCCTAAAGAATTATTCCAAAGAAATAGTTCATTAGAAATGAAGAGGTTGTTGTAACATTGTCTGTCACTGCAAAACATGGGAACCTCTTCATTGTCCTTTGTTAGGGGATTGGTTTACTTCATGGTGCTCTACCAACAAAACTGAATACTGTGATGTCATCAAAATGTGAGACTGGAGAAATGCAATTGTTCTAATTCAGATATCCTGTATAGTATGATTGCAGTGATATTTAAAATATGCAAAAGGTAATACAGAAAAATGAAAATATAAATATAGGTATGTTTGACTTCATAGGTTTGTAAATTGTTAATGTTATGATGCCGATTCAGTTGTTCTTTAAGACAGAAAATAACCTATTTTTATATCCTGTGAAATACATCCAAGTTTTGGACCAGGAAATTTAAAATAAACATGAAGGACTTGGAGAATTGAAAAATGGAAATTGTTATATGTGTTTTATTAATAAGTATGTGTTATTTTTATTTTAAGAATTACATGGATTATTTATCCCGACTGTATGAAAGAGAAATCAAAGATTTCTTTGAAGTTGCAAAGATCAAGATGACTGGCACAACTAAAGAAAGCAAGAAGTTTGGTAAGCTTAGGCATGTCAGTTGATTATCTTCCTATTAAAAATGGTTTTGTTTATAACAAATAATTCTAAGATGTCTTAAGCAAGGTGGAGGTAGATCCAGTAGAATGAATGAAAAAAGAGATCTAATGCATTGGCTTGATTTATAGCTGTTTCATGGAACAAATAAGTATATCTGTAAATTTTTTTTCCACTTAAAATTCTACAGTATGTGACTGTGGCAGCAATTGTGTATTCATGCTATAATCAAATATATATATTCATAGGAAAAGCAGTTGGTGAGAAAATGGAAGTACAGTCAAGTAGAAAAAGTATTAGACTGAGAGACAGATGTTGGGAGTTGTTTCTGATTCCCTAAAAGACTTTTTGTAACAGTTGGGGGCAAGTCACTAATCTCTTAAGTCATTGCTCTCCACATAGAAATGAAACTGATTCCTAGCTTCTTACTTCTCACTGGCTATTTGGAATCAAAAAGAAAGTTTAAATATTTTATCCTCTGCCCAAGGGCTTTAAAACAGTCACCAAACATTCTCATGTTATTTTACCTTATTTTCCTGAAGAGATGTTTTGAAGCATGTTAATTTTTGTTGTTTCTAACTATTTTAAATGAACAAAAACATTATTTGAAAGAATAGCCAGTGACAGTATCAAGTTATGAGGAAGGCGATTTGCCGAGGCCACATTCCGCTCTTGCATGTACCCATCTCTGGAGTTCCTTTTGGATGGAGTTTTGTGCCTATTCAAGTCAAAACCTGGCCTTAAATGGCCACATTGTGTACTCTTCAGTGTGTCTGCATAGCTCCCCTTTAGAATAATGAGTTTAGCATTTGCCTGTTGAAAGGAGCCTATGCCCTAAGCAACTTCAATAATCAAGAAACAGGATTGAAAACTGATTGTACATATTTCCATTCTTTCTGTGGGACAGAGAAGACTGTCATTAATGGGTTATTATTTCTGTAACTCACTGTTTTTAAAAAATGAAACACTAATATATTGATTATACTAGTCCAGACATTTGAAATGGTTTGGATTTGTGTGTACATATGCTACACTTTACAGATACTGATAAGAATCTTGGGACAGTAGGCTTTTGGAAACAGAAATGCTAACTCATCCTAAAGGTTAATTGTTCTTAAACAGCAATGTCTTTATATCCTTGTTAATGTTTCACTGTGGATATGTTATGCTTTTTTTTTTTTTCAGTAAACAGCCTATTATTAATGCAGTTACATGTTTAATGTTTTCATTAAGTATATTTGTCACCACTTGTTAGTGAACCATTTTATTTTGAGAGAACTCCTTCAGTATATGAAAACTGGAGGTAAAAGAGAAATATTTGTAAAATTGTCTCCTGAGTAGATCATTAATCCTACTATCATAATAGTTTATCAAGTCTAAGATTCACATGAAGATAAATGAAATAATAAAAATATAACTTAAATCAAGTACAGTAGTATCTTAATGTTATCATTGCATTAACTTGTAACCTACATTTTTTTCTTCCTTGAGAAATTCTTAAATTATCTTGTTAAAAACATTTTTAACTAACATAATACAGGTTAAAAAGGTACTTTTGTAGTTTTATAAGTGTTAAAATTACTTATCTTCTATTAAATGTATTAAATAACAAGGATAGGAGAGTTATGTGTGACGATTGCATAGAAAAATGTGCTTACTTTAGCGGCACATATACTAAAACTGGAATAATACAGAGAAGATGAGCATTGCCCCTGTGCAAGGATGACACGCTAATTTGTGAAATTGTCTATAAAATAAAAGAAAATTACAGTGTCAGTTATTTTGATAGCTATAGGAGAAGAAAAACTAAATAAACAATTCAGAGTATAAAAATAGTCTGGTTCATGTTCGAAAATCTAATTTTTAGCTAGTATTTTAATAATTAATTTAAAGTTAAATGCAAATGACTTGAGAAGTTCTGAATAAGGTATAATATAAATTTTTTTCAAAGATATCTTTAAAGTGATTCAAATTGTGTTTAAATGAATTTTTAATACTACAGACTGTCCTGGCTTATAATTTTTCAGCTTAGGATTTTTGATTTTATAGTGGTTTGAAAGCAGTCTGCAGTCAGTACAAATCATACTTCAAGTACCCATGCAGCCATTCTGTTTTTTACTTTCAGTATGATATTCAATAAATTATATGAAATATTCAATACTTTATTATAAAATAGGCTTTGTATTGGATGATTTTGCCCAACTCTAGGCTAATGTGTTTTGACCATGTTTAAGGTGGGCCAGGCCTCTATGCTCAGTAAGTTGGATCTATTAAATGCATTTTCTGTTTATAATATTTTCAACTTGTAATGGGTTTATCAAAATGTAAGTCCAGCCTGGCGCAGTGGCTCACGTGTATAAACCCAGCGTTTTGGGAGGCTGAGCCAGGAGGATGACTTGAGCCCTGGAGTTCCAGACCAGCCTTGGTAATGACAAAACCCCATCTCTACAGAAAAATTAAAAATTAGCCAGGCATGGTGGTGTGCACCTGTGATCCCAGCTACTCAGGAGGCTGAGGTGCATGGATTGCTTGAGCCCGAGAAGTCAAGGCTGCAGTGAGCTGTGATTGTGCTACTACACTCCAGCTTGGACAACAGAGCAAGACCCTGTCTCAAAAAAAAAAAAAAAAGCAAGAAATGTAATCCCATTGTAAGTCAAGGAGCATCTGTAATTATAATTAAAATAGAAACCTGAAATTTTGGAAAGATGACTTTTCAGTGAATCAAAATTAAGTAATTATAAATGAAATTTAAATTAATTTTGCTTTTTGTTTACTTGATGCACTGAAAATTCTGGGTCACAAATGCTATTAATGGATGCTGGTAAGAATAGTCAGAATGAATGTATCTTACAAAAAGAAACTATATAGTCAATATAGTAATAGAGAAATCAGGGGAATAAAGAATACTTCCTTTTTGAACCACTCTTGAATCAAGTCTTTAACATCTACTTAGCTGAAATAATTCAAAAATATGTTAAAGTATCAAGGAAGTAGCTTTTCTTTGTGATAAGACCTTTATGTACATTACTGCTTTTTTTGATTAGTAGATTTATTTTGATATTTTCAAAGGCATGGAATTTTTTCTCCGAGGATTATTTCAGTGTATTTTTTTCTTTGCATTCTACAAATTTACTTAATGAAATGACAGGGAAAGGAAATTTAGTAATTATTTTTTAAGTCACCATTTTTACTTTCTACAGTTGAGATATATACATATGACTTTTCATCTGTATAAGATTTTAGTCCCTTAATACATACATTTACATAATTATTACCCTCCTTCTTATTTAATATTTCAAATCTTTAGCCAAAATTATTCTATTCTTGTTTCTCTACTAAACTAAGAAATCTTGTTGATTCAAAAGAGTATTGAGTACAATGTTGAATTCAAGGATGGCTGAAAGATTAACTCAGTAGATATTTATTAATTACATATTATCTAATAACTCACTGTTATAAGTACTGGGAATACAGCAGTAAACAAAGACCCTATCCTTTATGAAGTTTATATTGTGGTGGGGATTATTTAAAGATATTTAACATTTTACCTGGGTATTATCATTTGCTGATAAATGATATAGACTGTTTTAGGAACCCAAATTATAATTAATAGTAACTACTAGTAAGTCTGTATTCCTTATTGTCTACTAAAGAAAGAAAATTAGCCAGACATAGTGCTCCACATCTATAATCTCAGCTATATAGGAGGCTGAGGTAGGAAGATCACTTGAGCCCAGGAGTTCAGGTCCAGGCTTGGCAACATAATGAGATCCCGTTTCAAAAAAAAGATAGAGATAAACCATGTAAAAAAATCAGATTTTGCTCTGGCATTGCTGAACACAGCATAGTGACACCTTAAGGCACTAGACAGTACTGTTCAGATTGGCTAGCAGAGCTAGTAGCTTCAGTGTGCTCCCTGTTTGCCACATTAATGTCCAGCCTTGTTTTCGCATACTCCTTTGAGCTTCAAGTAGCCATGGCTGGGAAGATATACCTGTCTCTGATGAAGATACACCAGTCACTGATGTGACAAGATTTTTGCCCTGAAGTTTGGCAGGGATAATATCAGCTGACACTTTTTTTTTTTTTGCTATTTTAAAGATACTTTTAGGTTTTAGTTTTGTTCTTTGATATTCTGTTTCATCCTATGATCTTTCTTCACTTTTCACATCAACTTCTTTTTTGTTTTGTTTTGTTTTTTTGAGATTACGTTTCCCTCTTGTTGCACAGGCTAGAGTGCAATGGCACTACCTCTCCCCGGTTCTAGCAATTCTCCTGCTGCAGCCTCCCAAGTAGCTGAGACCGCAGGCATGTGCCGCCATGGCTGGCTAATTTTTGTGTTTTTAGTAGAGACAGGGTTTCCCTATGTTGGTCAGGCTGGTCGAACCTCTGACCTCTGACGATCCACCTGCCTCAGCCTCCCAAAGTGCTGGGATTACAGGCATAAGCCACCGTGTCCGGCTCACATCAACTTCTAATTTGAGTTTGGACTGTTTCACAAAATTAGCTCTAATATTGATCTAATAGATATTCTAGAGAGAGAAGTTTTAGATAAAAGAAATGCTTGATGACCCTAAAAAGAGTTCAGATTCTTTTATTAAATCTGTTCCTTCAACTTTACCCTTTTTTTCATACATCTGATTGTTAGTATCATTATTTTTACTTTTCATTGTGGGCACTCACAAAGCCAGTACTAAGTAATTAGGCTTGATAATTAGTTTTAATTTTTTAATGGTTTTAAAGCCCCACTCATAATTTTTTATTATATATGTATAAAATTATTTAGTACAGCGGAGATTCCTTTCATGAGCTTTCAGGGAATACAAGATTGTTGATGTCTAAATCTACAGCTGCATCTTAATAAATTGCCACTTTATTCTTTACTTGAATTATGTTTTCTCAAGAAACCAAAACTTGCAAATTTAGTCTTTTAAATTTAAATGTACCAGCTTTATAAACTTAAGGAACATTTTAAGTTGTAGGGGGGTTACACATAGATATTTCTACCTGAGTATTTGAGTAAAACAATACATTAAAAGGAAATGTATTTCTCTCATATAATTTCTCAAACAGTAGGTGACCAACTAAACATGTCTGCACTTCTTGTTACTTGATGCTCATGGTTCTTTGCATGTGTCTTTTAAACTAGAGCTTTAACTTCCTCTTGTGCATGGTTTGTGCAAATTGCAGTTTATTAACTTGTCTTTGTCTTTGATGCTTGCAACCTAATCCATCACAGCTACACTGCCTCGAAAAGAAAGTGCTGTCAAACAGGAAACAGAGAGTGAGTATGCTTAGTGTATTAGTAGGTATTCTCAATGCATGTTTGTTTAATGTCTAGAAATTAGTTTTCTTGAAAAAAGGTAACACCAAAAAGTTTGATTGCTCTGAATTGCCAGGTATTGGTGAAAGAAAGGTGACATGATAGTAGTGGTATGGCTACATCCAAGAAATATGTGATATAGTTAAAATTACTTGATGAGTAGTAGTAGAACTTTGTGTCAGGAATTTATGAAAAGACTTAACCATTATACTTCTGTTTCCAGGCTGTTTAAAAACTATAAAAATTCTTATATAGATATGGTCAGATTTTACATAATGAAGCCAAAGTTTATCTTTAATTGTTCCCAGTTTGTCTTCATTTGTCCTTTCTGACCATTAGCAAATAGTACAAGTTAACTGAGAAATAGGAAGGATGTTTTTAGAATATATTAATTATTGTTTATATTTAATTCTGAATAGAAATATCATATTTTCTTCTAAACATCAAATCCTTTCACTCCTTGGTGTATGTGAGCTGTTGCCCAGCTGTATATTCTCACTTTTCCTCATAGCTATGATGGATACCTAAATTTTACCTAAACACAAATGTCCCATATTAATATGGTTATGATGTATGTATTACATTTCACTTGTATTTTAAATATAATAAGTTTTCAGCATGTTTTTTCTCTTCATCATTTTATTTAGTTTTTAAAGGACTATAATCAGTTCACTTACTGGAAAAGCAGTAAGATCCAAAGAGTTTGGATCATATTAAGTTGAATCATGTGTAATTGACTTTTTTTGATGGGCAGAATGATCAAGTGTGAGCAGTTTCATGTGGTTCAACCTAATATATTGATTTATTGTGGAGGTAGCATTCAGATGCAGCAATTATCTTCTGAAGCCATGCTAGCTAATATGCTAACAGGGTCCTTAGTGACCTTCGTCCATATTCCAGTCTTTTTGAATGGAAAAGAAGCCCTCATCTACTTTAGTCTAGTGATATCACAAGACAACTTTATGAAGCAGGCAGGTTATAGACAATATGCTTTTTAAGGTCCCTTTCAGTCCTGTTCTATGGATCTCTGGTTTCACTTCTCTGTTGAACATGCTCAGGATTAGGACACAAATGTTAATAGAAGATAAGGAAACTATACCACCTATCCCATATAGAAGACTTGTACACTAACTAATATGAGCCCTGGAAGACCAAGATCTGTCCTGGCTTTATACTTTGGATCATTTATTTCTGAAGATCACTACTTTCAAAGTTTTATTATTTCTTAGGTCTTCACGGAAGTTCGGGGAAATTAACTGGATCTACTTCTAGTCTAAATAAGCTCAGTGTTCAGAGTTCAGGGAATCGCAGGTCTCAGTCATCTTCCCTGCTGGATATGGGAAACATGTCTGCCTCTGATCTTGATGTTGCCGACAGGACCAAATTTGACAAGGTAAACTAAAATAACAAGTACTTCTTAAACACTAACATTCATTTTCTTTTCTAACAGCAGTTTGTGGTTGCTTTAAGTGTGTTCAAAGATTTGGGTTCTTCTGGCTCTCTTAAGCATTAACCATGTCTTACTTTCCAATGGAATTGAATCTGAAAAAAAAAAAAACTAGTCAAAGAACAAGTAAAATGTGAATTATCAATGAAATAACATAAAAAATTTATTAAAATTTGTGACAAATCATAAAATGTTTGCATCTCAAATCTAAGTTGTTTGAGCACCCAGAGAGTAAAGAGGAAATAAAAGCTTCTGTGATGCTGACCTTTCTCTGTACTACATTAAATATGTTTTTTGCTTTTTGATTTTTTTTTTTTTTTTTTTTTTTTTTGAGATGGAGTCTTGCTCTGCCACCCAGGCTGGAATGCAGTGGCACAGTCTGAGCTCACTGCAACCTCAGCCTCCCGAGTAGCTGGGATTACAGTCGCCCGCCACCATACCTGGCTAATTTTTGTATTTTTAGTAGAGACAGGGTTTCACCATGTTGGCCAGGCTGGTTTTAAACTCCTGAGCTCAAGTGATCCACCTGCCTCGGCCTCCCAATGTGCTGGGATTACAGGTGTGAGCCATCACGCCCGGCCACAAATAGTTTTAAAAGTTGACCTTTGTTTTCCTCTTTCTAGATTTGAAGTGAATAACTGAGTTTTATTTTAGATATGTTTTGTGGCCTTGTTATACCTTGCTAATACCATTGTCCTGTTGTTCTTGGAAGAGTTAGTCTTTGGGATTCCATTGAGATTATAAATTAATAAATAGAGATTAGTGAGATTATGGATCCACAGTCCATGCAGAAAAGAGAATTAAATGTGGAGTGTTATTTTAAGCATTTGGTGCAGTTCTTTCATTATAGGATCACTTTGGTTTTCTTCAGATCTTTGAACAGGTACTAAGTGAACTGGAGCCCCTATGTCTGGCAGAACAGGACTTCATAAGTAAATTTTTCAAACTGCAGCAACATCAAAGTATGCCTGGAACTATGGTATGGCTCACAATGTATTTTGTCTAGCATTTATGATCTGTAACATAATTAGCTTAATTAACATGTGATCACAATTTTATTATGAGAAGAGAAAAGGAAAGAATTTATGATGTAAGAATTTATGCAGTAAGGATTTAGGATATAAGGAATTTTTGTCATACCACAAGATAATAAAAACAGTGACAGTTGAAGTTTGGGCATCTAATTTAATATTTCAGAATATGGATAAGCCTAAATATTCTCTAACTTAGTTGGGGGGAGGAATGTCTGAGTTTCGTTTGTAAAGAACATTATTTTAAAAACGATTTTAACATTTTAGTAGTCATCAAGACAAAGATAAGTCTAAAAAATGATGTTTGAATGTATACACTATGGTATAGCAAATAATCATAATGATAAATAAAAGAAAATGAGGCCTTAGATCTGTCTTCCTTTTGGTTTTGTTACTAACTAGCTATGAGATCTTATTTGATCCCCAGTTTTCCTCTTCTGTAAAGTGGATATCGTAGTGCCTACTCAGCATGCCTTTCTGGTAGCATACATGTAAGAGAATTAAGAGGAGAGAGCTTCTTGAAAATTTTGAAGAACTTAAAAACAGTGCAAATAAAGTGTGTTTTAAATTATCATCTCAAAATTGTATGGTTCAGAAAACCAACATATAACAGCAGTCGTAAAATAAATGAGAAATTAATTATTACAAATAGTTTAGAATGTTCATTGTTATGGTAGTAATGATGGAAAATGTGTTTATTTATTGGCTTCTGTAAAAAATTGTATAGCATTTTTTTAATACTGGAGTTTTATTTGAATACCCGATGAGATTTCCTTAATTTTTAAAATTCTCTTTTAAAAATTGGGTTTGGACGTTTTCTATTTTTGTGGTGATTGCTGTCGAGCTGTCCCCATTCCCATACCTTGCTGTTCAGCTTCCTGCACCTCCCCACATCCCCTTCGTGCACACATACAAATAAAACTTCTCACCCCACACAAATTCTTGGATAAAATTTAAGAACAGAGTATCTCATGAACAGTCTTAAACAGCATACTAAATTATATAGCTACCTTTATCAGTAACGCTACCTTTAAAAATCATTATTTTTCATAATGTATTCTTTCCTAGGAAGTTTAAAATTGAGCAGGCTTTTGCTCTATAAATACTAGTGAAATTGTTGTGTTTTATTACGTAAGGTGCCTGAATACTTTTTACAGGCTGAAGCAGAGGACCTGGATGGAGGAACATTATCACGGCAACATAATTGTGGCACACCACTGCCTGTTTCATCTGAGTATGTCTTTGTTACTATCTATTGTTTATTTTGGAAAAAAAGAAAAACTTTAAAACATGGATTGCTGCTCATTGAGGGGTCCAGTTGTTTCTCAATAGCCTGACAGCACTCACAGCACCAGCATATATGTCCATTGTCTTATCAAACGTTTTACTGATTTAAAATTGGTCCTATTTTATGGCTCTTCAACTCTTCCCTGCTCCAGGACTCACAAAAGATGAAGTCAGTCTGTTGTTTGCTGGTAGGAGGAAGCCTTTGAATTGCAGTATATTTCTTAGAAATCACAAAGCATATTTCATAACCCACTTTTACAAATTAAAGCTAATTCAAATGATAAAACCCAACTCCAATAAAATTATTTTATGTCAAAAACTGCTATAATCATATTTAGACATTTTTATTTGTTTTTTGTTGTTGTTGTTATTGTTGTTGTTGTTGTTTTTTTTTTTTTTTTTTTTTGAGGCAGAGTCTCCCTCTGTTGCCCAGGCTGGAATGCAATGGTGCCATCTCAGGTCACTGCAACTTCCACCTCCGGGGTTCAAGCGATTCTCCTGACTCAGCCTCCCAAGTAGCTGGGTTTACAGACATGCACCACCACATCTGGCTAATTTTTGTATTTTTGGTTGAGACAGGGTTTCACCATGTTGGCCAACCTGATCTCAAACTCCTGACCTCAGGTGATCTGCCTGCCTTGGCCTCCCAAAGTGCTGGGATTATAGGCATGAGCTGCCACGCCCAGCTATTTAAACATTTTTAATTGAAATTTAATCTTTTTGTATATACTCAGCAGATTAAAGTTAAAGGTGAATTCACCTGAAGCTTGCTGTAACTTTATACATCTTGTCTGTTTTCTGAACAGGAAAGATATGATCCGCCAAATGATGATTAAAATATTTCGCTGCATTGAGCCAGAGCTGAACAACCTAATTGCATTAGGAGACAAAATTGATAGCTTTAACTCTCTTTATATGCTAGTCAAAATGAGTCATCATGTGTGGACTGCACAAAATGTGGACCCTGCTTCTTTCCTAAGTACTACATTGGGAAATGTTTTGGTGACTGTCAAAAGGAACTTTGACAAATGCATTGTAAGTTTCCTTTTTAAAAAAAATACCTTAGCATCCTAGTGATTACAAAATATAGATAATGTATTTAAATTGAGGGGTCGCTAGCTTTCTGTTGGGGGTTCTATTGTTTATGTCCCTAAAGCAGGGCATGGCAACCATCTACATGAACAGAGTTAGTTGGGTGACACTATGCCAGCTAGTTTCTCTTCCACACTGAATCTTGGAGCAAGTTCTGGAGTAGATGGCACTGTGGCAGCAGCTGCTTATGAGATCCACTGGAGGCTGGGCACAGTGGCTCACACCTGTAATGCCAGCACTTTAGGTGGCCAAGGCAGGCAGATCACCTGACGTCAGGAGTTCAAGACCAGCCTGGCCAACATGGTGAAACCCTGTCTCTACTAAAAATACAAAAATTACCCGGGCATGGTGACTCATGCCTGTAATCTCAGCTACTCGGGAAGGTGAGGCAGAGGTTGCAGTGAGCCTCGATCGTGCCATTGCACTCCAGCCTGGGTGACAAGAGTGGAAACTCTATCTCAAAAAAAAAAAAATCCACTGGATAACTGACATCTCAGTTTACTAATCAGTGACCATTGATTTAATGAAACAATTGAAACTATCACTTGGATTTATTGTTACTGTTCTTCTTTTAATACATCCTAATAAAACTAATTTGATTATTTTAATAGTTTAATAGCTTTAATAATTGTATTGTTTTAAGAATAAATTGTTATAACTTTGAGCAATTATCCTTTTTCTCCTAATAGAAAAAAATTTAACAACTTTCTTACTGTTACATTTTTTTATACTTGTAAGTATGAATTGAGCTGGGCCAGGTTAAAAAATGCTTCATGAACACTTCTCAAGGCATGGCACTAGAGAAAGTAATCTAGACAAAGATATAAATTCACATCTTCTCCTAAGTTGCCTATATATCTAAAGGACATAGGTTTGCCACTAAAGAAAAGGGTGGTTTCTTCTGTCTGTCATTCTTCTCTAGATTTTAATTCTTCTCTTAATAAATACCTAATTTTTGTAAGATCTCATCTCTCATTTATGAATGCTGGTCAATAAGATCAGTAGACAAGGATTTATAAAAGAATGCTTACTGTGTGCCAGGCACAAGTCTGGGCACTTGGCACACACTGTGTCATCATAAACCCAGCCTCCTAATAACGTAGATTGTTTAAGAGGTAAAGTTATTTTCCCCAGGTCCGCAGTTAAAAAGTGATGGATCTGGTATTCAAACCCAGACAGTCTGGTTCTAGTGCCTGCAATCTTACCAATACCTTCTCTACTGCATCTGTTTTTATACATCACAGTTACTAATACTGATTAAGTGGAACATTAGTAAAGATAATATGAAATAATTGACTATACTCATAGGGTTTTCTTGTACTAATGTCAGAAGCCTAGAGATAATTATTTTTCTAATCCATATGTCATACGGTTTTCAAGTTATACTCCCAAAATCTCAACACAATGAAATTTTAGGTGAAAGTTGAAATAATACAAAAGTATTTGGCAGTGTACTCATTCTTACAGAGTAGATTTAGATCCCTTGAGAACCATAGAACCATAATTGAATTCTTGGATCATTTTAAACCTAGGATTCTGTCTGCATAAAACATTTCTTTCTCATTTTGTCATATGCACAAGCACTCTGTAGAACTAAGAATAAGTGACTAATAAATATATGGAAAGCTATATGATGCAAATCCATATGGAAATGCCTATCCTCCCTCTTTGTTTCTATACACCCAAAATACAGAATTTGTCTATCCAGAGAGAAATTTTAGACTGATGAAAATTGGAAATGACTGTGGTTCTCAAACTTGACCACGTGGCCACCAACCAGAAGTTACGGGGAGAGATCCTGTATGTGCTCTGGAATCTACTCTAATATAATCTAAAATCAGCAATTGCCTTGTACTCATCTTTTATAAATGGTAGAAATGTGTGTTGACTGTTTTCACTTTGAACAGAGACTTGAAGTTCACAAGCCTTGACTGTATTTTTGTTTTTTTGTTTTTTTTTTTTTTTTACTTTTTGAGACAGTCTTGCTCTGTCGCCTAGGCTGCAGTCCAGTGGCGCAATCTCAGCTCACTGTAATCTCTGCTTCCTGGGTTCAAGCAATTCTCATTCCTCAGCCTCCCAAGTAACTGGAATTATAGGCGCCCATCACATGCCCAGCTAGTTTTTTTTTTGTATTTTTTGTAGAGACGAGGTTTCACTATATTGGCCAGGCTGGTCTTGAACTCTTGGCCTCCCAAAGTGCTGGGATTATAGGCATGAGCCACCATGCCCAGCCTGTATTTGGTTTTAAATAACTTGTATTATTTTGATTTTCTTAAACTTAGTGTAAAATTGTTTTATTATCTATAGAGTTAGTTTTTCTTAGTTATCCTTGTTGTGATTCACCTTCAATTAGTAAGCATGCAAAGTGTTCTAGGTATTACATAATATCCTGCCTATATGATATCTAGCTATACATCTACGTCCACATCTATATATTTTCTTATGATTATATGTAGTTTGTAAGTTGCTTGGTTATTTATCTCCCTTGCTTTCTGCCTAACTTTAGAGTAACCAAATAAGGCAAATGGAAGAAGTCAAGATCTCAAAGAAGAGTAAAGTTGGAATTCTTCCATTTGTTGCTGAATTTGAAGAATTTGCTGGACTTGCAGAATCAATCTTTAAAAATGCTGAGCGTCGAGGAGACCTAGATAAAGCATATACCAAACTTATCAGAGGAGTGTTTGTTAATGGTAAGCTTTTGTTATGTTCTAAAGATTTGTTATAGTTACTGTTTTTATTTCTGGTAATTCAGAAGTCAGGAACAAATAGGTTCATTATTTTGTATGTCTTACAGTCTTTTTAATCTTTCATGTTAGAAAACCTAATAAAGACTGTAAGATACACAAAATCTTACAGTCTTTTTTGTGTATCTTACAGTCTTTTTTAGGTTTTCTAACATTAAAGATTTCTTAAATTTGAAAAATAAGGAGTACATAAAACCTATTTATATTCATCAGGAACGACTTACATTTTAGGGTTCATATGGGCTTATCACTATGCAAAATTGAAAATCTTTTTTTTTTTTTTTTAAGATGGTCCTCACTCTGTCACCCAGGCTGGAGTGCAGTGGTATGATCTTGGCTCACTACAACCTTCACCTCCCAGGCTCAAACAATCCTCCCACCTCAGCCTCCCAAGTAGCTGGAACAACAGTTGCACTCCACTACACCCTGCTAATTATGTGTAGAAAATCATTTTTTAGACACAAAAACATGACCTTCCAGATTACATTTGTATTTTAACAAATGGTAACCTTAAGCAAATCAATTTACTTCTTTAGGCCTCATTTTTTCATATCTATTATATAAGGAAATTAGTGCTAAAATACAAGAGAAATTAATGCTGAAATATACTATAATTCTCTTTCTTCCTATATCAGGTTCCACAATTAAGTTACAGAAAAGTCTGGACGTGTCATTTCATCTGAAATAAATGATCTGATTGCATATATTTAGGACTTGTAAAAGCTAAAAAATTGACAGGAAATGGAATAATCTCACCAATTGTTGCCCAGGTTTGCCTGCAGTGGCATAGTCTTGGCTCATTGCAACCTTCACCTCCCAGGTTCAAGCAATTCTTTGGCCTCAGCCTCCTAAGTAGCTGGGATTATACACAGGCTTCACCACACCAGACTAATTTTTGTATTTTTAGTAGAGATGGGATTTCACTATGTTGGCCAGACTTGTCTCAAACTCCTGACTTCAAGGGATCTGCCCACCTGGGCCTCTCAAAGTGCCGAGATTATAGGCGTGAGCCACCGTGCCTAGCCTTGATTTTTCTTTTAAAACTCAAAGTAGCTTTTCTTTATCTGATTCTAAAGTAATATGGCCAGGCACAATGGCTCAACCCGTAATCTCAGCACTTTGGAAGGACCAGGTGGAGGGTCGCTTGAATCCAGGAAGTTCAAGACCAGCCTAGGCATTATAGTAAGTCCTTGTCTCTACAAAAAAATATAATTAGCCAGGCATGGTGGTGTGTGCCTGAGTTTCAGCTACACAGGAGACTGAGGTAGGAGGATCATTAGAGTTTAGGAGGTCAAGGCTGCCATGAGCCATGTTCATGCTGCTGCACTCCACCCTGGGTGACAGAGCCAGACTGTGTCTTAAAAATAAATAATAAATGGGAGAGATCCAAGATGGCCACGTAGCAGCAGCTCAGGATTGTAGCTCCCAGTGAAAGCACAGAGACTCAGTGGATGCCGCAATTGCAGACGAATTTTTGATGCCCACAAACTGGGAGATTCCTGGCGAAGGAGCCACATGGGTCGCCAGCTTGACTCTTTTGGCCGGCGCGGCTGTTTTGCCGGCGCTCCAGCGCAGCGCTTCTCAGTGCAGAGTATACGGGACTGGGTGCCCTTTTAGTCGGGCTCCACTGGTCCCATCCCCACAAGGAGAAGAGCAATTGGAAGCGCTGAGGACTGAGAGCAAGCACAGCTGAACCCAGAAAGCACAGCAAGCACAGCTGAACCTGGGAAGGCCCAGCTCTGTGGGGAAGGGGCGTCCGCTGAAGGAAAACTAAGAAACAGAAAAAACTTCATAACTAACAAGCCGGACATCCACTCAGAGACTCAATCTGAAAGTCGGAAATTACAAAGACGACAGGTGGATAAATCCACAAAAATGGGAAGAAACCAGTGCAAAAAGGCTGAGAACACCCGAAATGAGAATGCCTCTCCTCCTACAGGGGATCACAGCTCCTCATCAGCAAGAGAACAGGGCCTGACGGAAGATGAATGTGATGAACTCACAGAATCAGGCTTCAGAAGGTGGATACTAAGAAACTTCTGTGAGCTAAAAGAACATGTTCTAACCCAATGCAAAGAAACTAAGAACCTTGAAAGAAGATTTAACGAAATGCTAACGAGAATGGACAACTTAGAGAAGAATATAAGTGAATTGATGGAGCTGAAAAACACAACACGAGAACTTCGCGAAGCATGCACGAGTTTCAAAAGCCGAATTGACCAAGCAGAAGAAAGGATATCAGAGGTCGAAGATCAACTCAATGAAATAAAACGAGAAGGCAAGATGACAGAAGAAAGGGTAAAAAGGAATGAACAAAGTCTCCAAGAAATATGGGACTATGTGAAAAGACCTAATCTACGTTTGATAGGTGTACCTGAATGTGACGAAGAGAACGAATCCAAGCTGGAAAATACTCTTCAGGATATTATCCAGGAAAACTTCCCCAACCTAGCAAGGCAGGTCAATATTCAAGTCCAGGAAATACAGAGAACACCACAAAGATATTCCTCAAGAAGAGCAACCCCAAGGCACATA
>PVKP010034446.1:0-24214 GCA_004027715.1 Plecturocebus donacophilus
TGCTATGTAAGAGCCAAGTCCTAGAATTAGGGTCCCCAAGAGCCCACTTGATGCTCCACTCTCCTGTGGCTGAGCTGGTACCTAACGTGCAATAGAAAGTCCGCTTTACTTTTTCCCCTTGCTTTTGTCAAGCCGAATGATTCTTGCCCCATAGCCACCACAGGTGGGAATGTGCTGAGTCTCACCTGAAGCCAGCAAGTCTCAGACTCTTATCCAAAGCCTTCAGCATAGTACCTGGGTATTGCTGTTGGTTATTCATGGTCCAAGACCTCTTCAGTTAGTAGGTGATGAACGATACCAGGACTGGATTCTTTCTTTCAAGGTAGCAGGTTCCCTTCTGGCCCATGGTGTGTATTCTTGTCTGGGAGCTAGGGCCTGGAGAGGGGACTTCAGAACTCTGACTGCTGCCCTATTCTGCTGTGTCTGAGCTGGTATCCAAGATGCAAGACAAAGTACTCCCTACTCTTCTCTCTCCTCTATTTAGGCAGAAGAAATGGGTTTCTTTTGGAGTTCTGAGCTGTGCAAGCTGGGGTTAAGGGAGGGGTGATGCCAACATTCCTTTAGCCACCTATGTTGGTGTCTCAGTAGGTCACATGCCCCCTAGTCCACTATCACTTTGCCCAGCTTAGCACTAGGACTCACCTAGGGGTTACAGTCCTTGTGGCCCAGATTGCATTTCGAGTTTATTTAGAACCCAAAAAGCTTTAGCTTGTGGTGGTGAGGTTTGCTAAACTCCAAGTTTGGCCCACTGGGATCGGCAGTTCCCCTCTGGTTAGGACTGGTTTAAATGCTCCTCTGTGGGTGAGCATCAGCAGAGTTTGGTCCAGTTTTCCTTTCTGCTATAACAGGAGAGCACTGAGTTCAGTGCCTCACAATTACTGGGCTCTCCCAGCCCCATGCCGTTGAGCTGTGGGGATAGAGGAGGAGTGGTGTTGCTGATTCAAGATGGATTTTTTTTCTGTCTCTTTTGTGTCTCTTTCAGTGACATGAAGTTAAAACCAGATAAGATGAGTGCTAATCTGATTTTTGGTTCTTATAAATGTGCTTTTTTGTGAAGATAGTTATTAACTTTATGTCCTTGAAGTGGGGGTTGGGGAGGATGATTTGTGGAGCCTCCTATTCTGCCATCTTGCTCTGCCTCTGGCTTTCTTTTATATATATATATATATATATATATATATATATATATATACACACACACACTTTAAGTTGTGGGGTACATCTGCAGAACGTGCATGTTTGTTACACAGGTATACATGTGCCATGGTGGTTTGATGCATCCATCACCCCGTTACCTACCTTAGGTATTTCTCCTAATGTTATCCCTCCCCAATCTCCCCACCCCCTGCTAACCTTTCTGTAGCCCCCCACCCCCCGACAGGCTCTGGTATGTGATGTTCCCCTCCCTGTATGCATGTGTTCTCATTGTTCAACACTCACTTATGGGTAAGAACATGGGGTGTTTGGTTTTCTTTTATTCTGTCAGTTTGCTGAGAATGATGGTTTCCAGCTTCATCCATGTCCCTGCAAAGGACATGAACTCATCCTTTTTGATGGCTGCATAGTATTCCATGGTGTATATGTGCCACATTTTCTTTATCCAGTCTATCATTGAGGGGTATTTGGGTTGGTTCCAAGTCTTTGCTATTGTAAACAGTGCCACAGTAAACATACGTGTGCATGTGTCTTTATAATAGAATGATTTATAATCCTTTGCTTATATACCCAGTAATGGGATTGCTGGGTCAAATGGTATTTCTGTTTAGATCCTTGAGGAATCACCACACTGTCTTCTACAATGGTTGAACTAATTTACACTCCCACCAACAGTGTAAAAGTTTTCCTATTTTCCACATCCTCTCCAGCATGTGTTGTCTCCTGATTTTTTAATGATCATCATTCTAACTGGCGTGAGATGGTATCTCAATGTGGTTTTGATTTGCATTTCTCTAATAAGCAGTGATGATGAGCATTTTTTCATAAGTTTGTTGGCCTCATGTATGTCTTCTTTTGAGAAGTGTCTGTTTATATCCTTTGCCCACTTTTTGATGAAGTTGCAAGGCTACAGTAATAAAAACAACATGGTACTGGTACCAAAACAGAGATTTAGACCAATGGAACAGACCAGAGGCCTCAGAAATAGTGCCGCATATCTACAAACATCATATCTTTGACAAACCTGACAGAAACAAGCAATGGGGAAAGGATTCCCTATTTAGTAAATGGTATTGGGAAAACTGGCTAGCCATATGCAGAAAGCTGGAACTGGATCCCTTCCTTACACCTTATACAAAAATTAACTTCAGATGGATTAAATATTAAAGATTTAAAGACAAGACCTAACACCATAAAAACTCTGCCTCTGGGTTTCAAAGTCATTCTATCAGTAACCAGTGTCTTTAGGAGTTCTTTTAGATGAGTTGTCTGCTGGGGAGGCATCTATTCTTTATATGCAAGCTCTTTGATTTCATTTATTTATTTATTTTATTTGCTAGTTCTTGTTAACTGTTATTTCAGAGGGAATATTTTCCAGTCTTTCAACAACTTCAGGAGCACATCTGTTGGGTGCCTTCTTCCTTCCATGTACTGACTACAAAGAACTCCCAGAAAGAGGTCTCTAACAGCTCAACAGATCAGAGTAGACAAAAGAAGAGACCTATTAATAGGAGCTTGTAACATTTTAATCATCTACTTAGGTTAAAAAAAAAACAGTTCATGTAAAATGGATTCATCAAAGTGGAGGAGAAGGATGAGATGAAAAGAAAAAATGATGGGTGGTTTTTTTGTATATTATTTGTGATTTTAATATTATTCATGATTGCCGAGCCTTAATGATTATGGCAAAATGAGAGCTGTATTTATTTAAAAATAAGTACATTATTTTAAAATATTATTATATAGCATGATCCTAATTTTGCACATTATTTAAAATTATCTACAATGAACCTCTTACTTTTAGAATAACAATAAAGGGTGACAAATTTGTTAAAGTGCACTTTGAATGGTGAAGAACAAATCGGTACAGTGTTCTCATATTTTCTAAGTATATGCTACCTACTACTTAAAACTTACTTTATTCTTTTTTAAGATGGAGTTTCACTCTTGTTGCCCAGGCTGGAGTGCAATGGTGT
Organism: Plecturocebus donacophilus; assembly: GCA_004027715.1. NCBI lineage: Eukaryota > Metazoa > Chordata > Mammalia > Primates > Pitheciidae > Plecturocebus > Plecturocebus donacophilus. The sequence goes on from PVKP010034446.1 coordinate 3,132, forward strand.
GATCTCAGCTCACAGCAACCTCTGCCTGCTGAGTTCAAACCATTCTCCTGCCTCAGCCTCCCAAGTAGCTGGGATTACAGACATGTGCCACCACACCAGGCCAATTTTGTATTTTTAGTAAAGATGGGGTTTCTCCATGTTGGTCAGGCTGGTCTTGAACTCCTGACCTCAGATGATCCACCCGCTTCAGCCTCCCAAAGTGCTGGGATTACAGGCATGAGACACCTTGCCCAGTACTACTTAAAACTTTTAAAAGATTGACTAGGCAGATGGGAGGTGGAGCAAGATGGTGGAATAGAATGTTTCACCTATCATCCTCCCAATGAGGGCACCAATTTAACAACTATCTACACAGAAAAAACATCTTCAGAAAAACCAAAAGTCAGAGCACTCATAGTACCTGGTTATAACTTCATATCACTGAAATTGACACTGAAGAGCTGGAAAAGTAGTCTTAAATCACTGATGCCCACCCCTCTTCCCTGTGGCTGCAGCGGTGTGGTATGGAGAGCCTCTCTGGATGCTGGGCTAGGGAGAGCAAACCTAGGCAGCAACCAGGGAGTCGTTATAGCAGGCTTTGAGACCCAGAGCTGTGCTGGCTTTAGGTCACACCCAGTGCAGTCATAGTGGTGGTCACCACAGGGATGCTGGTGTTACTTCACCCCCAGCTGTAAGTGGCTTAGAACAGAGACAGAAACTCTGTTGTTTTAGAGAAAGTAAGGAAAGACAACAAGAGTCTCTGCCTTTGTTTGTTTTAGCGAAGAAAGGGAAGAGAACAAGAGTCCAATTTTCATTGATGCTGAGAAAGGATTTGATAAAATTCCACATCCCTTCATTATAAAAACGCTCAAAATACTAGGGATGGAAGAAACATGCCTCAACATAAAATATGACAGACCCACAACTTGTATCATCCAGAATGGTGAAAACCTAAAAGGCTTTTCTCTAAGATCTGGAACACCTCAAGGATGTGCACTGTCACTAGTCTTATTCAAAATAGTACTAGAAGTACTAGCTAGAGCAACCAGCCAAGAGAAACAGATAAAAGGCATCCAAATTGGAAAGAAACAAGTCAAATTATCCTTTTTTTGTAGATGATATGATTTCATATTTGGAAAAACCTAAAGACTACACAAGAAAACTATTAAAACTGATGAACAATTTCAGTAACATTGCAGGATACAAAATCAACATACAAATTCTGTAGCATTTTATATGCCAACATGAACAATGTGAAAAAGAAATTAAAAGGTAATTTGATTTATAATAGCCACCCATAAAATTAAATAGCTGGAAATTAACCAAAAAAGTAAAAGATCTCTATAATGAAAACTAGAAAACACTGATAAAATTAATTGAAGAGGACACTGAAAATGGGAAAATATTTCATATTCATGGGTTGGAAGAATCAATATTGTTAAAATATCTATAGTATCCAAAGCAATCTACAGATTCAGTGTAATCCCTATCAAAATAACCATGACATTCTTCACAGAAATGGCAAGAAACAATCCTAAAATTTATATGGAACCACAAAAGACCCAGAATAGCCAAAGTTAATCTATACAAAAAGAACAAAACTGGAGGAATCATATTACCTGACTTCAAATTATGTTACAGAGCTATAGTAACCAAAACAGCATAGTACTAGCAGAAAAACATACATATGGAACAATGGAACAGAATAGAGAACACAGAAACAAATCCACACACCTACAGTGAACTCATTTTCTACAAAGATGCCAAGAACATATACTGAGGAAAAGATAGTCTTTTCAATAAATAGTGCTGGGAAAATTGGATGTCTATATGCAGAAAAATGAAACTAGATCCCTCTCTCTCACCATATACAAAAATAAAATCAAGATAAATTCAAGACTTAAACAAGACCTCAAACTATGAAGCTCCTACGTAAAACATTGGGGAAAATCTCTAGGACACTGGTCTGGGCAAAAATTTCTTGAGTAGTAACCCACAAGCACAGTCAAGTAAAGCTAAAATGGACAAATGAGATCACGACATCAAGTTTGAAAGCTTCTGCTCAGCAAAGGATACAATCCACAAAGTAAAGAGACAACCTGTGGAACAGGAGAAAATATATGCAAACTACCTATGTGACAAGGGATTAATAACCAGAATATATAAGGAACTCAAACAACTCTGTAGGAAAAAAGTCTAACAATCTAATCAAAACATGGGCAAAAGATTTAAATAGACATTTTTTAAAAGAAGACATACAAATGGCAAACAGGCATATGAAAATGTGCTCAACATCATTAATCATCAGAGAAATGTAAATCAAAACTACAATGAGATATCACCTTATCTCAGTTAAAATGACTTTTGTTTAAAAGACCTAAAGGCAGTTTCCTTTAGGTCAATAAGAAATGCTGGCAAGGATGTGGAAAAAAGAGAATGCTTGTACACTCTTGTACTTATTTACTTTGATAAATAAGTACAACTTGTGTGGAGAACAGTTTGGAGATTCCTCAAAAAACTAAAAATGGAGCCACCATATGACCCAAGTATCCCACTGCTATATATAGACCCAAAAGAATGAAAATCAGTATATTGAAGAGGTGTCTACATTTCTGTTTGTTGCAGCTCTGTTCACAACAGGCAAGATTTGGAAGCAACCTGAGTGTCTACCAACAGATGAATGGGTAAACAATTTGTGGTACATATACACAATGGAGTACTATTCAGCTATTAAAAATGAGATTCAATCATTTACAACAACATGGATGGAACTGAAGATCATTGTGTTAAGTGAAATAAGCCAGGCACAGAAGGACAAACATCACATGTTCTCACTTATTTGTGGGATCTAAAAATCAAAGCAATTGACCTCATGGAAATAGAGTAGAAGGATGGTTATTAGAGCCTGGAAAAGGTAGTGGGGAGTTGAGAGGAGGTGGGATGGTTAACAGATACAAAAAAATAGAATGAATAAAACCTACTGTTTGATACCACAACCAGATGACTATAGCCAATAATAATTATACATTTTAAATTACTTAAAGAGTGTAATTGGATTGTATCTCAAAGCATAAATGCTTTAGGGAATGGATGCTCAATTCTCGATGATTTCCATATTTTACATTGTATTCCTGTATCAAAACATCTCATGTACTCCATAAATATATACATCTACTACATATGGACAAAAATAAAAGCTAAAATATTTTTAAAAATTTTGACTAGGCAGGTTCCTTTAGGAAGGTTATTATATGCTGTGGAACAGATACAAGACAAATGTTTAAGGACCAGAGTAGATGAGAATCTTCGGTAACTTAGTATTGGGCTCAGAAATGTTCTTAGAGGTAAACTTTTTGGTAAACAATCCTGAGGCCTTGGAACTCTAAGGGCTTCATTTTACCTTCACGCTAATCTTTGTAGGAAACAAAATGTAGGGATTTAAGGGTTCATGTCTTTCTCTGGATGCTTATTTTCCATTTAGAGTCACAGACATTTGGAATTGCATCTCCTCCCTATCTTACTGTTTTTCCCTAGAAGCAGACTCCAAGGCTAAGACACCAGTACAAGTACAGTCTGCCTTCTAGATCCATGGGTTTTGCATCAGTAGATTTGACCAACTGCAGATAAAAAATATTCAAAAAAAGGGAGTTATTGCATTTGTATTGAACATTTACAGACTTTTTCTTCTTGTCTTTATTCTCCAAACAAGACCGTATAACTCTTTACATAGCATTTGCATTGTATTAGGTATTATACATAATATAGAGATAAATTATACAAGAGGATGTGCATAGGTTATATGGAAAAACTACACTATTTTATATAAAGGACTTGAGCATCTGTCAATTTTGGTATCTGTGGGGGAGTCCTGAAACCAATCCCTCATGGATAGCAAGGGGCAACTATAATTAATTTGGAAATTGATCCCAGGAAACACTAACAGGAGAGTGGGGAAGTGAATTGGGGAAGGGAGGGGAGTGGAGAGGTGGGAAAAAAGGTAGGGAAGGGAGGACACAAGGAGAGGACAGAAGGGGACAGGAAGGGAAAGAGGAAGGGGAAGGGAAGGGAGAAGGGAAGGGCATGTTACCAAGCAAGTTAGCATTGTGGGTAACTGGAGCACGATTTCACTAGGAATACTGGGAGCCAGTGTGGAATAAGTGTTTCAGAACTATCCCACTCAGTCATTAGTTGAGGGCTGTTCCTGAGTGCATCAACTCCCTGCCATTTCTAGCATGTTTCAGGTGGCAAAGTAGGCTCTGGTAGCCAGAGCAAGCCGTCAGGTGGAGAGCTGCAGGTGCCGGCAGCTGGCAGTCAGCCAGCTTACAGTGGTAAGGCCTGAGGTTATATGGGCAGGCTCTGACATGTCTGCCACACTTCCCCTTTCATAGGAAATTGTAATGTTACAGTACTTGTCTGTGTGGGAACAAAAGCAGTTCAGTATTTCCTTGCTTGGAAATGAGGCCTGTGTTATAAAACACAAAAGTCTATTTTGTAACAAATGCCAATGAAGTGTACACCACTGAGCAGATCACCACTGCAGGTGAAGGTCAGTCTTACTGGGGCCATCTGAGAGATAATGTAAAACATGCTTCAGAGTTATTCCACCCAAAGGGCAAAGAAGCTAGGGATTTTATTCTCCAATTCTATCATTTCTGGCTGAGAACTACCCCTGGGGTAACTAACTCCCTGGCACTTCCTGCCTGCCCTCATATGAGAAAGCCCTCAGGTGGAAAGCTGCAGGTGCTGGCAGTAGGCATGTCCAGGAATGGTGTGAGATGGAGGTGATACGGTCAGGCTACATCTGGTGTGGCCTGGACAGCAGTTATGAATGGTCATCCCTGTGCAGACAGAGATAGGAGGTAACCTCTTTGTCTGATCTGTGGTGAGCAGCAGGGCATAAGATCTGTGCTCTGATGACATCCACCGTTAAGCTCTCACAGAGACTGCATCAGAAGGGTAGCAGAGAAGTGCAGAGTCCATATGGAGTACCCTTGAGAAACATCCTGATTTGGGAAGGTGTGACAGAGGGATTGGAAAGCCACAACACTTTATTATGGTCTACTTTTGTGTCCAAGGGTTTTTGAGACCTGGGCGATCCAGTTTCCCATAGAATTTTAGTGCTGGAAGGAGCATTGGGCATCAACCTCCCCCATACAGAATCCTGCTGCTGCTCTCCATCTGCTTGCCGTGGGGGCTGTGAGTTTAGCTCCATCTATTTTGTTACTGGATGCCGAATGAGCCTGGGGCTGGGTCAGGGATTTGGGATGGTGTAAGAGCTATTAAGATCTCTCACATAGTAGAGCATCTGCAACACAATTAGACCTTTTACATTGCCAAGATTCACTTCCTCCTACATTTCTACTGCATGTTGGTATGCTAAAAATACTTTCCCAGCCTCTTTCATATATTCTAGTCGGTATCTTCTTCATATGCTTGTTAATTGCTGCTGCAAATTGGTTCATAAACCTGTTTTGTTCATCCATCCAGGGAAATTTACTCATCACCATCAACTTCCATAGTATCTTTGAGGAACCAGGGGAAGTTGAATGTTACTGTGAAATACAGAGGCAAAAATATTGGGCAGGAACTTTGAAAGCTCAGTAACTAGCTTAGCTGGCCTAGCTTTTCTCTTCAGCTAGGCTATCAACGCTGGATAAATTACTGAGTCAAACTAAAAAAAAATCCTGACTTATTTCATGCTTATGAGAAAAATGTTCTTTCCCACACCTCACCAGAAAAATACAGGTATCATTTTTGTAATGATAATTATAATGATAATTCTAGAAAAATAGTATTTGATAAACTTTGCTGGGAACATTTTTGTTTCATTAATCAGTTAATTCCATCAGATGTGTACATTGTGCTCCTACTAATGCCTATCAGTGTACTCAATGCTGGAGATACAACTATGAACAAAATAGACATGGGCCACGTCCTCGTGGAGGTGTGGGATGAGAGGGCAGCTGCAACACCTGTGTAGCAAATGCAGCCCTTGTAACTCCTGGAGAAATTTACGTGATAGAGAGGCAGCTGGTTGAGCTCTAAGCTCAGCTCTGTTTTGTCAGTCCTTGCTTCACTCCCTGCTCCTTTATCCTATTTCCTGTTATCCTTCCGTCTGTCTAGAAGGGAATTTTCTGGGCTACCTCTTCTTTCCCATGGCTGGGTTCCCCTGGTGCTGATTCTTGTCACAGAGCCAGCTCTCGAAGGTTGTGGAAGGAATGTCACCTTGTTTTTTTCTCTTAAATTGTCCTTATATATTTAGAAATCCAAGGTGATTTACAGCAATGATTCATACTCACAGCCCTGAATTGAATGGCTGAACCTCAGGAGCATAGGAACAAGGAATGCGTGAATTCCTCAGATTCAGACCTTTATTTGTCTTAAACATTTGGGAATTATGCATTGAAGCAACACTCTCTTTTTCTCAAATTTTATTTGGTGTGTGAGCAGGTGGGTGAAAGCCTGGTAGGTGTCATGGGCTCGAAAATGCCATGAAGAATTTTAACAGCTCCTGCCTGAACCTTCTGACAGTGAAGCTGATTTGCACCTGAGCCTGCGGTTTTGGGACTGTGAGCCGTATTAAGTATGTGCTTATTTAATTGCCCTCTTTGCACATGGCTCCTTTCTGTACTTTTGAATTTGATCTGTTTCCTGAAGAACAGACTTGAGTATTTTTAACTGGTTGGCATTCAACACATTGTTGTTTCCCTTTAAATTTGTTGGTTGGGTAAATTAATTTAGAAAAGCTGTGGAGACAAACATTTAAAGGAGGATTGTTCAGGATATGCTAGACTCGATTCACCGTCTTTCCGTGCTGCTGTTAGTGCAAATGAATTTCTTTTAGTCACATTCCTGAGTTTGCCTCACTCATGTCAGGATATTGTTAACTATAGATGCTGCAAAATGGGGAATTTTTCCATTATTTGTTCAGAGGAGTGACAGAAAGATACATGCTCACAGCAAAGAGTAAATTGAATTTGAAGAATATATTAAGAATAAAATGGCCTGGAACGGTGATGGAGAAAAGGAAAACATTCACTAGATGGGCAGACTGTATACTCATAGTAGTATAATTAATTTACATTCATATTATTATCCCAGATTGATTAATCATGAAGAGATACTTAACAGAATAATTCAGAGTGCTCTATTTACAGGACAAAAAAGAGGACAAATTTGCCAATTAAAGTGTTGCTTTAAATATTAGTAATTTTTACACAAAGATTTCTTTTTCAAGGAGGAGATGTTTAAGACCAAGAACCTAAATAAAATAAATATGAAATGGTGTTTCATGATCTCACGTTCCTGGGTGGTTGGTATATCTGCTTCAAATTAAGGATTTGGTGTCATGGAAACAGCTTGTTCATTTGGAAAGCTGCTGCCACTCTGTGGGAAGGCAAAAGACCAGTATGTGCAAGTGTGTATGTGTTTAACATTCCCTATCAGCCCTCAGCAAAACAAATACCCATTCCTGCCAGGAAGTATAGAATTATATGGGAGGGTTGGACTTTTACTTTTGGCATCAGAATTTTAGAACAGAGCACATGAATCATCTGGAGAATAATGTTAGAATGAAGATTCTGATTCCATGGATCTGGGGTGAGGGCTAAGATTCTGCATTTCTAAAGAGCTCCTGGATGATGCCTATGCTGTTTGTCTGGAGATCATACTTGGAAAACCACTGCTCTAGAGTTGTTATCAATTTGGCTGAGCATTAGAATCACCTTCCTCTTTGGCTAGTGTGAATTAATGTTTGGCCAACATTTTAAAAGAGTTTTAGTTTAAATTGCTGCTTTTTCTGCTTTCTATGTCAATTTTAACTTTTGTCTAGAGCTAAGATATCTTGGCAAATAAAAGAAGGTAAAAACTGCACATGTTTAGTATATGCTGCTTTAAATTGGGCATTACTTGTAGACTACTGAATTACACTAAAGTGTGAAGACCTGGAGGGAAAACAGTTTGCAGTCTCCTGCTCTTATGTGGAACCAAGAAGCCTTATAGAAGATTAATCTGCTAAGAGCTGTGACTCTTTGGCACCATATCCGATTGAGAGTGCCCACTGTAGTGAGTTGAATACTGCCCTGCAGAATATTACATCCACCCAGAATTTCAGAATGTCACCTTATTTGGAGCTAGAATCTTTGCAGATGTAATTAATTAAGATGAATTCATACTGGATTAGAGTGGGCCCTAAATCCAATGACTGGTGTCTTCATACGGGGAGCGGACACAGACATAGAGGGAAGAAGGCCATATACAGTGGGGGGAGAGGTTGGAGTGATGGTGCTATAGCCAAAACTTCTCCAAGGATTGCAAGAGACACTAGAAGCTAAGAAGTGGCAGGAAGAATTCTTCTCTAGAACCTTCACAGGAAGCATGGTCCTGCTGATCCCTTGGCTTCAGGCTTCTGGACTTTAGAACTGTAAGATAATACATTTCTGTTGTTTTAAGCTACCAAGTTTGTAGTAATTTGTCATGGTCATCCTAAGAAAGTAATAAACCCACCATAACATACTGAGCTGCACTGAAATCTGGTCTCATCAAGGTTGAATAAAATATGCTGCTCTTTCCTTGGGATGGACAAATACTTTATTTCCTAAGGGAAGTGTGTAAGTTTTATTCTATTGAGCCATAAGTTTAAATCCCTCAATAACTTCAGGGACAATCTATTATCCTGTGATTCTGAATAGCTTGTGGTTAAGTACATGGTTCTAATCACAGCTATTAAATAATAACGCTGAAGTAGTGGATCTTTCATCCAGTTTTCTTCAGCATCCTTAGGTTATACTGGAGGAGTTCTGTAGTAGTTGTGAAACTGATTCCATGTGTATATTAGTCCATTCTTGCATTGCTATGAAGAAATATCAGACACTGGGTAATTTATAAGGAAAGGAGGTTTAATGGGCTCACAGTTCTGCAGGCTGTACTGGAGGCATAGTGGCTTCTGCTTCTGGGGAGGTCTCAGGAAACTTACAATCATGGTGGAAGGTAAAGGGGAACCAGGCAAGTCTTACATGGCCAAAGTAGGAGCAAGAGAGAGAGGGTGGAAGGTACCACACACTTTTAAACAACCAGATCTCATGAGAACTCACTATTGTGATGATAGCACCAAGCAGGATGGTGTTAAGCCATGAGAAATGCCCTGATGAGCCAGTCACCTCCCACCAGGCCCTACGTCCAACATTGAGGATTACATTTCAACATGAGATTTGGGTGGACACAGATCCAAATCACGTCATTCTGCCTCTGGCTCATCTCAAATGTCATGCCCTTTTCATATTATCAGAATACAATCATGCCTTCCCAGCAGTCCCCCAAAGTCTTACCTCATTAACTCAAAAGTCCAAAGTCCAAAATCTCATCTGAGACAAGGCAAGTCCCTTCCACCTATGAGCCTGTATAATCAAAAGCAAGTTAGTTTCTTCCAAGATACAATGGGATTATAGGCATTGGGTAAATACTTCCATTCCAGAAGGGAGAAACTGGCCAAAAGAAAAGGGCTCCAGGCCCCATGCAAGTCTGAAACCCGGCAGGGCAGTCATTAAATATTAAAGCTCCAAAATAATCTCCTTTGACTCCATGTCTCACATCCAGGGCACACTGGTGTGAGGTGTGGGCTCCCAAGGTCTTGGGCAGCTCTGCCTCTGTGACTTTTCAGGGTTCAGCCTCTGCAGCTGCTCTCACAGGCTGATGTTGAGTGCCTGCAGCTTTTCCAGGTGCATAAGGAGTTTTTCCTGGTTGATATGCCATTCTTGGGTCCGGAGGACAATGGCACTCTTCTCAGCTCTGTGAAGAAGCTCTGTGTGTAATAAAACTTACACACAGCTCCACTAGGGAGTGCCCCAGTGGAGATTCTGTGTAGGGTCTCCAACCTTACATTTCCCCTCTGCACTGCCCTAGTAGAGGTTCTCCATGAGGGCTCTGTCCCTGTAGCATGCCTCTGCCTCAACATCCAGGCTTTTCCATATATTCTCTGAAATCTAGGCAGAGACTGCCAACCTTCAACACTTGCACTCTTTGCACCTGCAGGCTTAACACTACTTGGAAGCCACCAAGGCTTATGGCTTACACCCTCTGAAGCAGTGCCCTCAGCTGTAGCTGGGCCCCTTTGAGCCATGAGTGGAGGTGAGAAGCTGGGATGTAGGAAGCAGTGTCTGGAGGCTGCCTGGGACAGTGGGGCCCTGGGTCTGTTCTATGAAACTGTTCTTCCCTCCTAGGCCTCCGGGTCTGTGATGGGAGGGGCTGCCTCAAAGATCTTTGAAATGCCTTCAAGGCCTTTTCCCCATTGTCTTGGCTATCAACACTTTGCCTTCCTTTTTGTTATGTAAATTTCAGCAGCCAGCTTGAATTCCTGAAACCTGAAACCTGAAAATGGGTTTTTCTTTTCTACCACATGGCCAGGCTGCAAATTTCCCAAACTTTTATGCCCTCCTTCCCTTTTAAATATAAATTCCAGTTTCAGGCCACTTCTTTGCTCATACATATGAGAATAGGCTGTTAGAAGCAGCCAGACTACATCTTGAACACTTTGCTCCTTAAAAATTTCTTCTGCCAGATACCCTAAATAATCACTCTCAAGTTCAAAGTTCCACAGATCCTTGGAGTTGGGGCACAATGCGTCCAAGTTCTTTGCTAAAGAATAAGAAAAGTGATCTTTGCTCCAGATCCCAATAAGTTCCTCATCTCCATCTGAGACCTCATCAGCCTGGCCCTCTCTGTCCATATCATTGTTAGCATTTTGGCCACAACTATTCAATAAGTCTCCAGGAAGTTCCAAATTTTCCCTCATCTTTCTGTCTTCTTCCGAGCCTCCAAACTCTTCCAACTTTTGCCCATTACCCAGTTCCAAAGCTGCTTCCACATTTTCAGGTATCTTTATATCAATGCCTCACTTCTCAGGACCAATTTTCTATATTAGTTCATTCTCCATTGCTATAAAGAAATACCTGAGACTGGGTAATTTGTAAAGAAAAGAGGTTTAATTGGCTCATAACCTCATTCTGTAGGTTGTACAGGAAGCATAGCAGCTTCTGCTTCTGAGGAGGTCTCAGGAAACTTACAATCATGGCAGGAGGCAAAGGGGAAGCAGGCATATCTTACAAGGCCAGAGTAGGAGCAAGAGAGAGAGGGGGAAGGTGCCACACACTTTTAAACAACCAGATCTCATGAGAACTCACTATTGCTATGATAGCACCAAGGGGGATGGTGTTGAACCTTGAGAAACTGCCCCCATGATCCAGTCACCTCCCACCAGACCCCACCTTCAGCATTGGGGATTACATTTCAACCTAAGATTGGGGTGGGGACACAGGTTTAAACCGTATCAGTATGATTCACCATAACTCTGTAGATGCTTATTGGATCAAGGTAAAGGGTTTGATTTCCTGGTAAAACAGTTAACTCTGTTTTAGTTCTTGGCCATAGACTGCTCATTTAATCCTGGCTAGTGTCCTTGAAAATGTTGATGAGAATTAAATTTGAGTAAACATGTATGGATCAAATTCAACATTCTAACAGACAAAATATTTCAAGGACAAAGGCTTCTAAAAAGTGGGTCAGTAGATGTCTACTTGTGCAAAGGACAGGATGGTGGTGATGATGATGTGAATGATGGTTAATGTAATAGGTATTTTTGGGTCAGCAGTTTCACTCTTCATCAGCATTTAGGTCATAGGTTGGAAAATTGAATTGTGTTCCAGGTTTGATCTCAATCTGTGCTAGATTTGTAGTCACAATTGAGATGGCTTTGAAATGTATTAAGTTAATTATTAATGCAGCTGCTTTGATTTTGACGATGAAAGTAATTTCATGGATTTTTATCATTGTCTCAGATATAGCTTTGGGAGTTCCAGGGAGATATTAAAAATACTGCCTATTAATTTAAGTCTTAGAATCCTATGTCAAATCTGACAAACTTGATCAGGATTTTGTGGCAACTCCTAGTCAGGTGTAAGCAGCTTAACCTACAGGGTATTTGTGTCAGTGCATATTTGCTATTGTGATTTCCATTTGAATAGAGGTTATGAAAAAAGATTTTGGGAGTTATCGTCTTTATGGCAAGATATTGTGCTCTCAAGAAAATAGTTTAGTAAAAGGCTTTCTGGAGTGCAGTGTTAAAACAGGCCCACTCTGTATAGTAAATATTAATTGGTAAAATATCTCAGTAAAGGTAGGGGCAAGGAAATGAAATTCATGCTTTTGCAGTGTTTGAATAATGATTTTATTACCCTAAGATGAAAGAAAGAAGTGGATTTGTCTTAAAGCATTTGAGATTTGAGAGAAAATTTTAAAAAGTGCTTTATCATAAGGCAGCATTTCAGTTGATCAGAGGTTAAATCAACTTTACAGTAGGTTTAGTTAACTCGAGGAATTTGGAGATGGCTGTATAGTTCATGAGCATCACGATTGGGTGTTCACATGTATGTGTGAGATGTGCCACCCTTGAACCTCATTAGATGTTGGCACATTATCTGTTGGACTTGAAAAAAAAAAAAAAGAGGAATTTGGCAGAATACCAGTTGATTACATTAACAAGATGACTATCACTCTGGCTGCCCATTCTGTCTTATTTGGTATTATTTACTACAGGGATGGGTGCTTCCTTAAACATCTTTCCTATTTCTTACTTTCCTTCCATCAGAAAAAAGTCCCAGTAAAGTTTCAGAGAGATGCTGAGGTACTATTGTTGCAGAACTTTCTCCTTACTTTGGCTAACCCTGGGCTCCTGTCACATGACCGGGAAAGATTAGGCTTGCAGATGCATAGAAAGGTGAGGGAAACGGAATTTACTGGGCGAAAAGGAAAAAAGGAAAAATAACTCTCAGCAAAGCGAGAGTCCTGCTAGCGGGTTTCCTGCCTCACAGACTGAATCCCAGGTCACCACCCAGGAACAAGAGAGGCCAGACTCCTTCCCCCTGCAAATGGCATGAACTTCCTCAGACTCCACCCATCCTCCCAGTGAGCAGGTGGGCATTGTGCAGAAAGAATCAGTCTGGAGAGGGCAGGCTTCGTTCGGGACCAGCAGTCTGGTTTTTCAGTTCAGGCTGTTTTAGGCTTGAAGGTGGGCTTTCACCAGGGACTCGTGGCTGTCTCCTGTCTCTGTCACTATGACTGGATGGCTTTTATTTGTCCTGTTTGTTTCTGTAAGTTATTAGAAGGAAGAAAGTCTTAAAATATTAGGATACTCACAGAAGTGTATTTCAGTGCTCTGCATATGGCTGCCTAGGAAGAAGATGAAAATGAATGTTTACTTGAGTACCCATCAAGCGCCAGGTTTGGTGCTGGTAAATGCACATATCCCAGTGAGGGACTGTGTTAAAGAAACTTCGCTTCCCCCAGTCCGCTAGGGGAGGGGTTTCAAATGCAAGAATTTCCTGGCTCCACGCCTCCATCTGGAGACCCGAGGGGTTTAAAATGTAAAGTTCTTTGGTTATCCCGTGTGCCAACGTGCCAGGTAGGGAAAGCCAGGCGGGGCTCTTTTGTCCCAAATTCCCACAGCAATTAAATAGGATTTACGTTAGTCTGACTCAAACCCAAGTTCTTTTCATTGCACCACATTACCTTTCAGAAAGTAAAACAAATGAAGTATTGAGTTCCATCTCCATGTTTGCCAGGCACTTTGACCTTCTGTGAGATGGTGGTTAAAAGGTCAGGGCTGCAGCCAGTTTGCCTGAATTCAAACTTCACACCTGCTGATAGCTGTGTGACCCTGGGGGTGTTGCATGCCTTCTCTGTGCCTCATTTGTTCATCTGTATCATAGGAGCCAGGAGAAAACTGCCCCTTGGCCCCCTGAAGGACTGCTGAAAAATCAGCTGACAAAAGGCAGATTAATAAGAGAAGAGGCATAGAAATGTATTCACGTGCATTGAGGGAAAGTCACAGGGTGATTACTCCAACCCTCTAATGGTGTACAGAAGCTTATATACCATCTTGAGGTTACAGAAAGAATGTGATCTCAGAGCATGGCCCAAACAAGTTACGGTGGAAATCAGGTTACAGTGGCAAGACAGGTTAGGGGAGGGGGAGAAGAGGAGGCTTAGCTAACAAAGGGAGTTGTGTTATGTAGAAGAAACCTCACCAGAGAGCTAGTGACCTTGAGAGATGTCAGACTCAGTTAATCTTCTGAACAAGGGAGGGCCTCAGAGACAGCCTGGCAGCATCCATGCGGATTTTCTCTACAGATACATATCTTCCCCACAAAAGGCAGCTTCTTAGCTATCCTTGTATTTCCAGCCCTTCTGAGTAGCCATATTGAAGTATGTCAAGGAAATATATTTTTAGGGTGAAATATTTTGGTTGCCTTCAGTATAAAGGGTGGTAATATTAGCTTCTTCCCAAGGGGGTTGTGGTAAATCCAGAATGAGCAGATAGAGCAGTGCCTGACATATGGTGGAGACCAAGTTAGTATTTATCATTGAGCTTTGTGATGACACTGTTTTATCAGCAGAGGAACTGACTGATTTGCCTGGAGTGGCACAGCTAGGATGGAGAAGCACAGCTTAAATGGAGTTTGAACCCAGCCTGATAATGGGTCCAGGGTTCTTTCCATTACATCTCAGGGAAAATGAGCAGGAGTGAATGAGAGTTAGGGAGGACACGATGTACTCTTCTGAGTCCCTGAAATGTTTGCATTGGCCTCTCAGAGAGAAAAAAAACATATAACAACCATTCTCTGGGATATGAAAAATCCAATGTCCATAACCAGAGGGCTCTGATTTCCAGCTGCAGCTCAGGAAGCCAATTCTTAACAAGGCCCTCACAGCTTTCTCACTCAGTGTTTTCCCTTAGAATTCTGACTCACTGTAGCCTGCACCCTTTATTCCTCCCCTCAGGGCCCCCACCCTCAAACCTGGCATGAACCCCTAGAATGACTGTGGAGGTAGCAAAGAACTGATGATCAGCATGAAGCGGCTGTGACTTGAGTCTCCTTGCAGAGCTAATCCTCACATTGGTTGCTGTAGTCAAAGCTTTGGGGAAGATTGCCCTAGTACTGTGTGCTAAGCCACTTCTGCCTATTGTTGTTTTTTTCTCTTTTTTCTTTTCTTGCTCTGTTGCCCAGGCTGGAGTTCAGTGGCACCATATCAGCTCTCTGCAACCTCCACTTCCTGGGTTGAAGAGATTTTCGTGCCTCAGCCTCCCAAATAAGCTGGGATTACAGATGTGCACCACCATGTCTGGCTAATTTTTGTATTTTTAGTAGGGACGGGGAGCAAGAGTCCCACTGCACTTTAGGGTGAGATGTGCGAAGTGTTGCAAGTAGCATGAGGCAGACAGATGGGAAAACTGCCGGCAGGTTTTAACTAGGGCTGCTCTTGGCTGGCTGGGCCTGGAAAACTTAGGCCAGCAGGAACCCTTAGCAGCTGCTGCTTGCCTAGAGCTGGGCTGTGATTAGAATGTGTCACCACCTGCTCTACCGGTCACTGACTCACTTGGCATCGCGCCGATTGCTGGATTAGAAGGAGAAATCCTTTGTTTTCCTTGCTTACTAAGACACAGACGGGGACTGTGGTCTGCTTCAGAAAATTTCTGACACCTCTAACTCTGTGATTTTAACTTAAACAATGCACAAGACAAAAAACAGTATGAGACAGTTTTCATATACCTATTTGATTAATTTGCCAGTTGCTTATTCATTATTAGTTAACAAAAACTATCAGCATTTTTTATCTGGGGTTTCATAGCTTTTGTTTCAGATGGTAGTAATATAAAGATGAGTAAGACTTGGTACCAGCCCTTGGGGAGGGGGGCGTGGTCTGGCACAATACTACAGTATAACAGGAATCCAGAGTAAGAACAGAAAGTCCAAAGTCCAGGTTTGGGCACGGTGGCTCACACCTGTAATCCCAGCACTTTGGGAGGCAGAGGCAGGTGGATCACGAGGTGAGGAGTTCAAGACCAGCCTGGCCAAGATGGCGAAACCCTGTTTCTACTGAAAATATACAAATTAACTGAGTGGTGGCACATGCCTGTAATCCTAGCTACTCTGGAGGCCGAGACAGGAGAATCACTTGAACCCAGGAGGCAGAGGTTGAGTGAGCCACTGCACTCTAGCCTGGGCAACAAAGCGAGACTCTATCTCAAAAAAAGAAAGAAGCCCATATTAGTTTTGTAGTTTACACTTCTCCAAGTTATTGAAAAAACAATCACAACTCAAGACATAACATGACTAGCGCTTCTATACGTGTTATTTATCTCATTTGAAAACATCTTTTTAACTGCTCTAAACTTATCGCCACTCCTCCCTCCAATTTGTAAGCTCTTTCTTCAGAACCTGACTAAAAACTCACCACATCTGATTCTGATTTATACGTATTTCTACATACAGGATTTTTTTTATTGCACTTTAGGTTTTGGGGTACATGTGAAGAACATGCAAGATTGTTGGATAGGTACACACATGGCAGTGTGGTTTGCTGCCTTCCTCCCCATCACCTATATCTGGCATTTCTCCCCATGCTGTCTCTCCCCAACTCCCCACCCCACACTGTCCCTCCCCTATTTCCCCCCGACAGACCCCAGTGTGTAATGCTCCCTTCCCTGTGTCCATGTGTTCTCATTGTTCAATGCCCACCTATGAGTGAGAACATGAGGTGTTTGATTTTCTGTTCTTGTGTCAGTTTGCTGAGAATGATGGTTTCCAGGTTCATCCATGTCCCTACAAAGGACATGAGCTCATTGTTTCTTATAGCTGCATAGTATTCCATTGTGTGTATGTGCCACATTTCCCCTGTCCAGTCTATCATCGATGGGCATTTGGGTTGGTTCCAGGTCTTTGCTATTGTAAACAGTGCTGCAATGAGCATTCATGTGCATATGTCTTTATAACAGAACGCTTCATAATCCTTTGTGCATATATCCAGTAATAGGATTACTGGGTCAAATGGAATTTCTATTTCTAGGTCCTTGAGGAATCGCCACACTGTCTTCCACAATGGTTGAACTAGTTTACACTCCCACCAACAGTGTAAAAGTGTTCCTATTTCTCCACATCCTCTCCAGCATCTGTTGTCTCTAGATTTTTTAATGATCGCCATTCTAACTGGCGTGAGATAGTATCTCAATGTAGTTTTGATTTGCATTTCTCTAATGACCAGTAATGATGAGCATTTTTTCATATGTTTGTTGGCCTCATGTATGTCTTCTTTTGTAAAGCATCTGTTCATATCCTTCGGCCACTTTTGAATGGGCTTATATGTTTTTTTCTTGTAAATCTGTTTTAGTTCTTTGTAGATTGTGGATATTAGCCCTTTGTCAGATGGGTAGACTGCAAAAATTTTTTCCCATTCTGTTGGTTGTCGATTCACTCTAATGACTATTTCTTTTGCTGTGCAGAAGCTGTGGAGTTTGATGAGGTCCCATTTGTCTATTTTGGCTTTTGATGCCAATGCTTTTGGTGTTTTGGTCGTGAAGTCCTTGCCTATACCTATGTCCAGAGTGGTTTTGCCTAGGTTTTCTTCTAGGGTTTTTATGGTGTTAGGTCTTATGTTTAAGTCTTTAATCCATCTGGAGTTAATTTTAGTGTAAGATGTCAGGAAGGGATCCAGTTTCTGCTTTCTACACGTGGCTAGCCAATTTTCTCAACACCATTTATTAAACTGGGACTCCTTTCCCCATTGCTTGTTTTTGTCAGGTTTGTCAAAGATCAGATGGTTGTAGATGTGTGGTGTTGCGTCCGAGGCTTCTGTTATGTTCCATTCGTCTATATCTCTTTTTTTGGTACCAGTACCATGCTGTTTTGATTACTGTAGCCTTGTAGTATAGTTTGAAGTCCGGAAGTGTGATGCCTCCCACTTTGTTCTTTTTACTTAGAATTGACTTGGCTATGCACGCTCTCTTTTGGTTCTATATGAAGTTTAAGGTGGTTTTTTCTAGTTCTGAGAAGAAGGTCATTGGTAGCTTGATGGGGATAGCGTTCAATCTGTATATTACTTTGGGCAGTATGGCCATTTTCACGATATTGATTCTTCCTAACCATGAACATGGAATGTTTCTCCATCTATTTGTGTCCTCTCTGATTTCATTGAGCAGTGGTTTGTAGTTCTCCTTGAAGAGGTCCTTTACGTTCCTTGTTAGTTGTATTCCTAGGTATTTTATTCTCTTTGTAGCAATTGTGAATGACAATTCATTCTTGATTGGCTCTCTTTAAGTCTGTTATTGGTGTATGGGAATGCTTGTGATTTTTGCACATTGATTTTGTATCCTGAGACTTTGCTGAAATTACTTATCAGTTTCAGGAGATTTTGGGCTGAGATGATGGGGTCTTGTAAATATACAATCATGTCATCTGCAAATAGAGACAATTTGACTTCCTCCTTTCACATTTGAATACCCTTTCTTTCTTTTTCTTGCCTGATTGCTCTGGCTAGAACTTCCAATACTATATTGAATAGGAGTGGTGAGAGAGGGCGATGTTGTCTAGTGCCAGATTTCAAAGGGAATGCTTCCAGTTTTTGCCTATTCAGTATGATATTGGCTGTTGGTTTGTCATACATAGCTTTTATTATTTTGAGATACGTTCCCTCAATACCTAGTTTACTGAGGGTTTTTAGCGTAAAGGGCTGTTGAATTTTGTCAAAGGCCTTCTCTGCATCAATTGAGATAATCAGGTGGTTTTTGTCTTTGGTTCTGTTTATATGGTGAATTAAGTTTATAGACCTGCATATGTTGAACCAGCCTTGCATCCCCGGGATGAAGCCTACTTGATCATGGTGGATAAGCTTTTTGATGTGCTGTTGAAATCGGTTTGCCAGTATTTTATTGAAGATTTTCGCATCTTTGTTTATTATGGGTATTGGACTGAAGTTTTCTTTTCTTGTTGAGTCTCTGCCGGGTTTTGGTATCAGGATGATGTTGGTCTCATAAAATGATTTGGGAAGGATCCCCTCTTTTCGGAGTGTTTGGAATAGTTTCAGAAGGAATGGTATCAGCTCCTCTTTGTATGTCTGGCAGAATTCGGCTGTGAACCCATCTGGACCTGGGCTTTTTTTGGGTGGTAGGCTTTTAATTACTGCCTCAACTTCAGCCCTTGTTATTGGTCTATTCAGGGTTTCGACTTCTTCCTAGTTTAGGCTTGGTAGGCTGCTAGTGTCCAGGAATTTATCCATTTCTTCCAGATTTACTAGTTTATGTGCATAGAGTTGTTTGTAATAATCTCTGATGATGGTTTGTGTTTCTGTGGAATTGTGGTGATATCTCATTTATCATTTTTT
Source organism: Plecturocebus donacophilus (assembly GCA_004027715.1). Classification (NCBI taxonomy): domain Eukaryota; kingdom Metazoa; phylum Chordata; class Mammalia; order Primates; family Pitheciidae; genus Plecturocebus; species Plecturocebus donacophilus. The sequence goes on from PVKP010034446.1 coordinate 22,320, forward strand.
ATTGCATCTATTTGATTCTTCTCTCTTTTCTTTTTTATTAATCTGGCTAGTGGTCTATTTTGTTGATCTTTTCGAAAAACCAGCTCCTGGATTTATTGATTTTTTGAAAGGTTTTTTTGTGTCTGTCTCCTTTAGTTCTTCTCTGATCTTAGTTATTTCTTGCCTTCTGCTAGGTGTTGAGTTTTTTTGATCTTGTTCCTCTAGCTCTTTCAATTTTGATGATAGAATGTCAATTTTAGATCCTTCCTTTCTTCTCATGTGGGCATTTATTGCTATATATTTTCCTCTAGACACTGCTTTAAATGTGTCCCAGAGATTCTGGTATGTTGTGTCTTCGTTCTCGTTGGTTTTGAAGAACATCTTTATTTCTACCTTCATTTCATCATTTATCCAGTCAACATTCAAGAGCCAGTTGTTCAGTTTCCATGAAGTTGTGTGGTTCTTAGTTTCTGAATTCTGAGTTCTAACTTGATTGCACTGTGGTCTGAGAGACTGTTTGTTATGATTTCCATTCTTTTCCATTTGCTGAGGACTGATTACTTCCAATTATGTGGTCAGTTTTAGAGTAGGTGTGATGTGGTGCTGAGAAGAATGTATATTCTGTGGATTTGGGGTGGAGAGTTCTGTAAATGTCTATTAGATTTGCTTGGTCCAGGTCTAAATTGAAGTCCTGGATATCCTTGTTAATTTTCTGTCTTGTTGATCTGTCTAATATTGACAGTGTGGTTTTAAAGTCTCCCACTATTATTGTGTGGGAGTCTAAGTCTCTTTGTAAGTCATTAAGAACTTACTTTATGTATCTGGGTGCTCCTGTATTGGGTACATATATATTTAGGATGGTTAGCTCTTGTTGTTGCATTGATCTTTTAACCATTATGTAATGTCCTTCTTTGTCCTTTTTGATCTTTGTTGGTTTGAAGTCTATTTTATCAGAAATGAGAATTGCAACTCCTGCTTTTTTTTGCTCTCCATTTGCTTGGTAAACCTTCATCCATTCCTTTATTTTGAGCCTATGTGTATTCTTGCATGTGAGATGTGTTTCCTGGATACAGCACACAGATGGGTTTTGGCTTTTTATCCAATTTGCCAGTCTGTGTCTTTTGATTGGAGTATTTAGCCCATTTACATTTAGGGTTAATATTGTTATGTGTAAATTTGATCCTGCCATTTTGATGCTAGCTGGCTGTTTTGCCCTTTAATTGATGTAGTTTCTTCATTGTGTTGATGCTCTTTACCATTTGGTATGTTTTTGGATTGGCTGGTACTAGTTGTTTCTTTGTATGTTTAGTGCCTCTTTCAGGAGCTCTTGTAAGGCAGGCCTGGTGGTGATGAAATCTCTGAGTACTTGCTTGTTCGTAAAGGATTTTATTTTTCCTTCACTTATGAAGCTCAGTTTGGCTTGATATGAAATTCTGGGTTGAAAGTTCTTTTCTTTAAGGATGTTGAATATTGGCCCCCACTCTCTTCTGGCTTGTAGGGTTTCTGCTGAGAGATCTGCTGTGAGTCTGATGGGCTTTCCTTTGTGGGTAACCCATCCTTTCTCTCTGGCTGCCCTTAGCATTTTCTCCTTCATTTCAACCCTGGTGAATCTGACAATTATGTGTCTTGGGGTTGCTCTTCTTGAGGAATATCTTTGTGGTGTTCTCTGTATTTCCTGGACTTGAATATTGGCCTGCCTTGCTAGGTTGGGGAAGTTTTCCTGGATAATATCCTGAAGAGTATTTCCAGCTTGGATTCATTGTCTCCATCACATTCAGGTATACCTATCAAACGTAGATTACGTCTTTTCACATAGTCCCATATTTCTTGAAGACTTTGTTCTTTCCTTGTTACCTTTTTTTCCTCTAATCTTGCCTTCTCATTTTATTTCATTGAGTTGATCTTCGACCTCTGAT
>PVKP010034447.1:0-24217 GCA_004027715.1 Plecturocebus donacophilus
GTGTGTGTGTGTGTGTTAACCAAAAAAAAAGTAGTGATACATGTAACAAAGTGACTGAACCTCTAAAACATTATACTAAGTGAAAGAAGCCAGACACAAAAGCTCATATATTGTATGATTCTTTTTAAAAGAATATCCAGAATAGATAATTCCACAGGGACAGAATACAGATTGGCAGTTGTCAGGAAATGGGGGTGAAAGAGAAAGAACTGGGAAGAAACAGTGTATAGATAAAGGGTTTTACTTTGTAATGATGGAAATATTTAATTTTCTAAAAAGGAAAAAAATATTTTCTGCATCTACTCAGAGAGAGGATGACTTATAAGTGTAAGAGTTAAGCCACAACTCTCTTCTTTTCTCAAACCTAATGAATTTGTGAGGTTTTGATTGACATCTGGAATTAGCCACTCTCAGAAGAGGAACAAACTGGTGACAAATTAGGCCATGTGACTGGCTGTTTTGAGCCATTAGTCTTTTCAGTAGAGCAATAAAGCTTGACATCTGAATATTAATTCTCCACCTTCCATTCATGTTCCCACTTTGTAATGGGCAAACTGAATTTTATCACAATACACATTATTAATTCTTTGTTAGGATCATATACATTATGATTCCATTTTGCTTAGGTACTTAAAACCTAAGCTTTTACAAATTGAGAGATCCCAGCAAAGATGAAAAATAAAATTAAAAAAAAAAAAGAATTTACAAAGGTTCTTGAATAAGTCCAGGTAGAAACTGAGGAGAATATAATACATTTACATTCATTTTCAATCTCCCATTCTGTATCTTTAAAAGCGTGATGTTCAAGGTTTTACCTCAGTAGGCAGTATCTACCATTTAAGAGGCTCATTTTATTGTGTGAACCCCAGGTGTCCTCTGCCCTCATTCTATTAAGTGACAATCACGTGGCAGATAGCTTAGTGGGAATCGTAATAATAGATATATTATAGAGTAAATTGTCACATTCTAATGATGATTAAAATAATGATTATTCCTGCAGTCATATTAATAAGTAAAAGCTCCATCTGTACTGTAAGAAGTATCCAAAATGAGTAACTTTATGGCAGAATTTGACATCTCACTCTCTGTTGCAGTGTACTTAGGTTCATAAATTAACTAAGAAATTTAAAAATTACATTCAACCAGAAGATGAGTTAATAATAGAGTGATGTATATGTTGGGAGCAAAAGGCATACTTCCTATCTTAGCACTACTTCCTAGCAAAAGACGTTATTTCCTAACATAGCCTACATTGCTTATAAGTTAACTAAAAACGTCAAAAATCTCAGCCAAATGTTGTATTTTTCTGCAGTGTATCCTTTTTGCTTCATAGGTTTATGTATAATTATATGCTTCAAAATGTAAAATAGACATTTGTATGTATATTGTCTATTTGAAGTTTTGAGGATTGCATATAAATGAAAGCTCTAAACCATTCTCTCAAAGAGTTTCATATGATTTTTACAATTAGCAAATAATTGATCAGTGGACCACAGTTGGGTTAACAAGGCTTTACATCATCTCTTGTTTTGTAATGCCACTTGGGTCAGAGTCACTGCATGAATAATGTGACCAGGGGTGGGAAATGAGGAGTGCATTTGGGAATAGTTTTGAACTCTGAGTGCCATTACCAGACAAGTATTTCGAAGGGAATCAGTTTTCAGGAATTTGTAAAGCAAAAGAATAAAAGTAAAGGAAAAATAATTAAAATGTATCATTTAGGGAATAGTTATTGTACATTGAACATTTTGGCTTTGGACTAACCAAAATCTATTAATAGGTTCGGTAACTTTTCGCATGCGAAAAGGACCACAATAGCTAACATTAGTGAAGAATGTCAACAAGACTAGCCCTTTCCAAATATATAAATTATACTCCTAAGAAAACATTAATTAAATAGAGGAAATTCAACAGTTGAAAGAATATCTTGGAAAGAACATAAGATTATGAAGTTTTTACTTAAAGGAAGCTGGAGCTTAAACTGAAATTAATCTTATTATTGGATTGAGAAGTTGAAGATCTACGATAAAGGTCTCTGGAATGCTTAGAAAGGGATGGGATAAATTGTAGGCGGAAGAGAGCTAAAGAATTAAAAGCCCCAAAATCTATGTATGAATTCCTCCTAAATCTTTGATTGATCACACAACTATCAAAGAGTTCAGCGTGTCCCATGAAAACAGGTACTTGAAATGGTTGAAAGAGGAGAAAAGTTTCAGCTGCTGACAACCATAGTAGAGTTTGGAGTCAAGCCAAGGTAATTGCCTGGTAAAACAAAAATCAATGCGTTTCAGAGGAAAGCATTAGACAGCAGAATTCATTTTCTGCACAATATTGTAAACATAATTTCCAATTAACAGACAAAAATTGCTAAACATGCAAAGGAACATGAACACAAATTTTAACCCTACAACTATTGTGCTAGATGTTTAATAAATGTATTCTGAAATTGTACCCAGGTGTTAAGTATGCAATACTTACTTTAATTTTTATTTGTTTGTTTATTTTGAGGCGGAGTCTCACTCTGTCACCCAGGCTGGATTGCAGTGGCATGATATTGGCTCACTGCAACTTCTGCCTCCCAGGTTCAAGCAAATCTTCTGCCTCAGGCTCACCAGTAGCTGGGATTACAGGTGCCTGCCACCATGCCCTGCTAATTTTTGTATTTTTAGTAGAGACAGGGGTTTGTCATCTTGGCCAGGCTGGTCTTGAACTCCTGATCTTGTGAACCACCTGCCTTGGACTCACAAAGTCCTGGGATTACAGCCATGAGCCATGGTGCCAGCTCTATTGTAATGTTTTAAAACTATACCGTATATACATGTGGAATATACAGTCACAAAACAAAGAAAGATGCATGAATGTATACACGTATTAATACATACAATTAAATGAAAAGCAGGATATAAATCAGTATATACAAAATATAATAAAATATGGTGTCTTCACATAATGTTTTATATATGTAATATTTTTCTGAGAGAATACACACAAAGAAGTTTTTAGATTAATAATTTCAGGAAAACACGATGGGGTTTTAATTTTCATTTTCATCATTTGCATTTGAAATATGTGTAATTTACTATTTTTTATAAATATATTGAAACAACTAACTGAATGGTAGCATGATAGCAATTTTTGTTATCTTTCTTACACATTGCTAAATTTTAGAAAAACCATACATATTCTAAAAATAGAGAAGGTAAATATAAATTCACGTGCTAACTTCTAATTTAGTCACTAAAATATTACATATATGAACACGTATGTGTATATATGCATATATATAATAGCATAATATATATATTTATGTTGTACACTATACATTTATATAATTTTTTTTTGAGAGAAAGTCTCACTCTGTCGCCCAGGCTATAGTGCAGTGGCACCGTCTTTACTCACTGCAACCTCTGCCTCCCAGATTCAAGTGATTCTCGTGCCTCACCTCCTAAGTAGCTGGGACTAAAGGTGTGTGCCACCACACCTACTTAATTTTTTCTGTTTTTAGCAGAGATGGGGTTTCACCATGTTGGCCAAGCTGGTTTCAAACTGCTGGTCTCAAGTGATCCACCTACCTTGGCCTCCCAAAATGCTGGGATTACAGGTATGAGTCATTGCACCCAGCCATGCATTTATATAAATGTTATTTGTCAAAAATTTTTTCTTTAGGAAGGAGATAATATATAGTTGTTGTCACAGTGCCTGGACCATGGTAAGTCATAATAGGAGATAATCAATCAATAAAAGTGTATATGTTTAATAATTTTATTAATTTATTCAGAGAATATTAATGTGTACTAGGTTCAAAGAACTATTTTGAGTATAATAAACTTAATCTGTTCCACAAACCTATAAGTTAAGTGCTAGCATATCCTATTTTCACTTGAGAAAATTGAAGCCCAGCGAAGTTTCAGTAACTTGTCTAAGGCCGTGCAGCTAGAAAGTGTGGAGTAAGAATTACATGTACCGCACCACAGCCTATCCCTTCAGACCCCAAGCTCTTAAAATCTTTTGTTTATGAAGTAGTAACACCAGTATAGCTTCTATCTTTCAAAGTTAAAGTTAAAATGACAATAATTAAACAGTAAAGGTCGAATTGTTTTAGTGTGAAAAATAACAATTATTTAAAATACATGAGAAAAATCTGCATCTATATGTGTAAAGGAAAATGAATCAAAACAATATGGAATATATTCTGAGTTAAGACCATTTTAGGTTTACATATGTTAGTTGCTTTATGATCACTCCATATTCCTAAGTGTGAAAACTAGATTAGTGGGTTTAGCAAATTTTTAGGGTTACACATTTTAGTTTAAGTAGATTACATCAATATGAATTTGCCTTTACAAAAATGATCCATTACACTATTTAAAATGTAGAAAGATGACAACATATTAAATTTTTCTAGTTCTAGTTAGTTTTGATTAAAGTTTTCATATAAAGCTCATTTGTATTAAAAAAAAGTCAAGTTAAATAGTATTGAACATTTAAAAAATTTCCACTAAGAAACACAGCTAATACTTGTAATCTGACTCTAAACAATTTTAATTAATTGTACATGCAGCCTTTAAGTTGTAAACTTTTCTTACTAAAATTTTTCCATATTTGAGTGATTCTTGTGAATGTTTAAGAATAAAGAAAGGTCAAATATTTATTCAGTATCTACTTTGGGAAAAAGATAAGGCAAATATATTTTCAAGTTCATTTAGAGAATATTATTGGAGCATGAGCTGTTGTAATATAGAGGTCACACCCAATCCAATAAAATTGCATATCATTATCCAATGGTTTTTGCAGTTTGCTTTCTATTATTCATTTGTTCTTTTAAAATATAGGCTAGTAATGAATCCATTTTAGCATATTTATGAAAAGGGTAGATCAAGATGGAAATCTAGTGGAGTGTGTGTGTGTGTGTTGTGAATGTGTATGTGTTTCTTTAACTTTAAAGCATACAATAATTTTTCCAAAGCAAGAGAGTTCCAAAAAATGTATACATACGTTAGATTTTTGAAAAAAAAAATAAGAAGTGTATTTAAAACAATAAAAATTGTCAAAGTGATGGCGAACTAAGTAAAATATTTCTTTTCTCTCTTTTGATTTATTCGTTACAGAATCTTGGTGATAAAACTATTTTGACATTTTTGCTATAAAATGCTCAATCTTTATTTTTCTTTTATAAGTCTTTTAGAAATTACATTTACATATGGTAAGCCTACATTTGTTTTTGTTTTTTGTTTTTTCAAGAACAGTGGGTAACTGAAGATGACTATATTAAAAGATCCCAGAAGTAATGAGATCTAAATATATCCTAATAGGAGAATAAATGAAGAACAGTTACTTGGCCAGTCAATAGTATTTATTGAGTGCCAGGAGGTGTCCTTAAAACACAGTAGTGTCGTTAAGAAAATCCAATAAGCACACATAATGACACCAATCCATACGCCCAATATCAGTAATTTGCAAAGTTAGTGTCTACACAAATTGCTTAAGTCCAAAGAAAGTACTGTTTATTTCAAGGTGCTTTTTGATCTACTTAGGTCAATATATTATCTTTAATAAGTAATATTAATAATTATAAAAATAATAAAAGAGCTACTGCACTACTTTTTAAAAAATACTGAAGGAAGTAATGAATTCATACATTTGGACATAGATGACACCATCCATATGTTTATTGGCAGGTTATTCCCTGTTTCCTAGTATGTAAATAAATTATAAATCTTTTGTCTGATGACTAGGTGACTTTATTCATTTTTGCTGCATTAGGTCAAACCACTCTGCACTTCTATTAAAAGTCTGAATTCCATTTTTAAAAGTTTTTATCTAAATTATATGATATCCAGTATTAATAATTGAAGATTCTCAATCTGCAATAGTGTCTTACTCAAAATAATCTCTTGATTTAATGAAGTTATTTGATAGTAGTGGCCTATTTCATAATTTGCAAATAACTAGAACATGCATTATTATATGCATGCCTAACAGAGTAAAACATCTAATCATTCAGGAGCAGTCCTTTGTCTCCCAATTTCACAAAAATATTTAAGCAGGCACTCATGTACTTAAGTCCTTATGCCTGGATCTTGACTAATTTTATCTCAGGATAGTGAAAACATGCTATAGTTTTTTTAAATACACATGAGCAAGTTTACAATTTATATTTTTTATATTTTAAAATGCTCTATTTAATAATCTCTCAAATAAGTATTTACAGCATTGCCGAGAGGAGGGCATTGAAATCTGAAACTATAAGCTTAGCTTTATCAATTTAATCCTTTAGGTTCTACAGTTTTCAATGCATGTCTTCTGAGACTTTGTTATTTGATATGTACACACTTCTTTATGGGTTGGTTTTTCATCATGCAATGACCTTCCTTGGTAATTTTCTTTGCTCTGAAGTTAAGTTTTTCAGATATTAATGTATTACTTCTTTTAAAATTATTCTTATTGATATTGGCATGGTATGACTCTTTTTTTCATATTTTATTTTACCTTTGTTATATTGTTGAATTTGAAATGGGTCATACATTTCTCAAAACAATTATTTTTTGTTGTTGTTGGAAAATATCTTTAGCAGCCAAGACCTTGATTCTAAGTTTTCTTAGTTTTCTGGAGTATTGATGTTTCTGGGCTCTCTTCTGACAGAGCAAGGAACTACTGTGTAAGTATTACACCATGAATATATACAAGTCTATAAATATTCCTATATATAATATCTGTATCTGTATTAAGCAAACATGCATTCCTACTGTTGTTTCCAACTCTATATCACATGGATCATTCTAGCCTCTTCCCTTTTCCTATCTGTAACCTCCTATTTCAGTAATGAGAAACCTTTACCTGTATATTATGGCAGCCCTAGCAAATGAATACAACCAATAATATCTGTATACTTGAAATGAATAATTAAGTAAATGATGGCGGGAGACCATCATTTACTTAATTATTCATTTCAAGTATACAGATATTATTGGTTGTATTCATTTGCTAGGGCTGCCATAATAAAATACAACAGACAGGATAACTTAAACAACAGAAATTTATTTTCTCACAGTTATGGAGGCTGGAAGTTCAAAATCAAGAGGTCAGTAGGTTTGGTTTCTCCTGAGTCCTCTGTCCTTGGCTTGCAGCTGGTTGCTTTTTGCTGTGTTCCTTAGGTGATTTTTATTTTGTGCATGGGTGCCCTGCTATCTCTAAATATATGTATATTTCTTGTTCTTATACTGACACCAGTCAGATTGAATTAGGACCCACCCTAACAGCTTCATTTAAACTTAGTCATCTCTTTAAAAGCCCTATCTTCAAATTCATTCACATTCAGAGTTGGGAGTTGGGACTTCATTATATAAATTTGTGAGTGTGATACAAAATTTTTCTTGTGTACTCCTGTGGGAAACAACTTTATCAACACCAATGAGATGGTGTTTATGTGTAATTCCTTTTGCTTTGAGTCCTATAGACTCCACTAATTTCAAATTTACTCAGGTCATCAACTTTTACCCCTCCCTCTTCAGTGAGATTGTTTCATTGAATACAGTTTAATTTCTTTGTCACATTCTCCTTTCCATCTTAGTATTCCTCTTGACCTTCTAAATGCTTTAAAACAAATTGCATGCCTGAGTTCACTCTTTGTGCTATAAAGTTCTATGGGTTTTGAAAAATGCTTAGTATCATATAAGTACAATTGTGATATACAGAATACTTTCACTGCCCTAAAAATTCTACATGTTTCATCTTCTTAACCCTCTCTCCTTTCCTTAAGCTCCTGGTAACTAACATAATTTTATGTAAAACTCTATGGTTTTACTTTTCTTAGAATGTCATATAATTGGAATCACATAATATCTAATGTTTACAGACTGGTTTCTTTTACTTGGAAATATTCACTTAACATTTATCCATGTCTTTTCTTGGCTTTGATATGATAGCTCATTTCTTTTTCTATTGTTCAATAGTATTCTGTTGTATAGAAATAGCACAGTTTATCCATTTAGCTATTGAAGAGTATCTTGGTTGCTTCTGTTATTTTGGAGATTATAGATTAAGCTTCTATAAACATCAATGTGCAGATTTCTGTGTGGACATATGATTTGTGATCAACTGGGTAAATACCTACCAGTGTAGTTACTGGGTTACATGGTCAGTGTGGTAATTAATACTGAGTATCAACTTGATTGGATTGAAGGATGCAAAGTATTGATTCTGGGTGTGTCTGTGAGGGTGTTTCCAAAGGAGATTAACATTTGAGTCAGTGGGTTTGAAAGGAGGACCCACCCTTAATCTGGGTGGATACCATCTAATCGGCTTCCAGGGGAATATAAAGCAGGCAGAAAAATGTGGAAAGGCTAGACTGGCTTAGCCTCTCGGCCTACATCTTTTCCATGTTCTGGATGCTTCCTGCCCTCAAACATCAGACTCCAAGTTCTTCAGCTTTGGGATTCAAATTGGCTTCCCTGCTCCTCAGCTTGCAGATGGCCTGTTGTGAGAACTTGTGATTGTGTGAGTCAATACTCCTTATATATATATATATATTGGACTGTTTTCCAAAATGGCTGTGCTGTTTTTCATTCCCATCAGCAATGTTGGAGAGTTTAGTTTGCTCTGTATCCTTGCTGGAAGTCCGTGTGCCTTTACTTAGCAAAAGTGTAATTAATGTGTCTTGTCATTTGCAATTACCCTATTCCAAGTATAATCAGCTTCTTGAACCTATAGGTTTGTGTCTTTTGTCAAATTTGGGAAGTTTTCTAGCATTATTTTCCCAAATACTCTAAGTTCATGCTTTCTTTCTTTTCTTTTTAAGGATTCCAATGATAGTAATTTTGAATCTTTTGTTATAGTTCCACAAATTCCAGAGGCTCTGTATTCATTTACTTTTATTCCATTTGTCCCTGTTATTTAGATGGATGAATTATTTTGTTCTGTCAAATTCGCTGCTTGTAGCCTTTGTTATCTATATGCTACTATTAAGTCCACCTAGCAAGTTTTAAAAAATTTGCTATTGTATTTTTCAGTTAAAAAAATTCAACTTGGCTTTTACTTATAACCTCTATTCTTTAGCTGAGATTTTCTATTTTGTTTTATATGCTTCAAGAGAATTTGAAATTGATTCTTAGAGCAGTTTTATGATGGCTGCTGTAAAATCTTTGTCAGATAATTCTAACATGTGATTTCTATCAGTGTTTTTATAAGTTGACTATCTTTTCTCACTCAGGTTGTCAATTTTCTTAGTTCTTGTTATGATGGGTAATTCTTGAATATATACTGGACATTTTGTCTATTGTGTTAGGAGACTCTGGTTTCTGTTTGTATCTTTTATTTGAGTAGACAGTCACCTTATTTTGGTTTATCATGTCAATTAGCCTTCTTTTATAGGCTGTAGTTCCAGTAGCAATTTAATTTATAAGCCTTTGTGATATTATTTAGATCTGTTTTATTTCTCTTGTGCTATTGCAATTCTCACTGGTCTCTGCTAATGTTGACTAAAGTGTGTGTGTGGGAAGTGGGGATAAATTTTCCCAGCCCTGGCTTCCAGGTGTCTCTCTGAGAGGAAGTGGTATGGTGGGATCTCTCTTAGGAGGTAGCCTGATTGCCCAAGTATCTCTGAGGAGTATAGGAGAATCGCAAGCCATAAATAACAAGGGAGCCTCCCAGGCCAAGTCACTAGGTGTGACTAGTTCTCCTTTACTGTTTCTACCACCCCAACTGGATGTCTTTGGATGATGGAGAAGGGTTGAATTAGTCTGTTTTCATGCTGCTAATAAAGACATACTTGGGACTGGCCAATTTTCAAAAGAAATAGATTTATTGGACTTACAGTTCCACATGGCTGGGGAGGCCTGACAATCATGGTGGAAGGTGAAAGGCAAGGAGGAGCAAGTCACATCTTATATAGATGGTGGTAGGCAAAGAGAGAGAGAGCTTGTGCAGGAAACCTCCTGCCTTTTAAAACCGTCAGATCTTGTGAGACTTAGAGAGAACACTATGGAGAAACTGCCTCCATAATTCAATTATCACCCACTGGGTCCCTCCCGTAACACATGGGAATTATGGGAGTGCAATTGAAGATGAGATTTGGGAGGGGACACACTGCCAAACCCTCTCAAGTATCTTGGGCCCATGGGGAAAAAGAGGCTTCCCTGGACCAGGCTGCTTTTTATGGCTGTTTCATTTTGGGCAGTCCTGTTTTCTTGCCCCAACCGCAGTGTCTGTGAAAGGCTATGAGGAACTCAGGGACAAAGAGGCATCTGGGATAGGACACTTGTTATGACTGAGTCCCCCTTGCTAGTTCTACTTCCCTGTCTGAGTGTCCTGAAGTAGAAAAGTCCTTTCTCAGGCCTACTGAGGACAGGAATTACTTCTCTTGACTGCTTATTTCTGGAGGTATATTTAATTAATTTCTCTTGATAGTGCTGATAGACTCTCCTGATGTCATCAGAGAGACTTGCATTTGGTCCATGGGAAGAATGAGACTATTTGACTTGCCTCTTGTTGATCAAGTAGAGATCAAGAACAGTTAGGCCTGGGTGGTCTTCCTCTGTTGGGTGGTGGTATGCAAGATATCATACTATTGTTCCTCCAGTCATGGATCCCAAACCAGATTGTCTTCTTCTTACCACATTTTAGAGGTCTCCTTTGGTTATCTCTTCATCATTTCTAAGATTTACAGTTGTGCTTAGCAGAGAGAAAAAGAGCAACATGGGTTTCTGCACTAGAGGTCTCACATACATTTCTAAAGGTAATTATGTAGAGAAAATACAAACTATTCTTTTGTTTCTAGAATGTGCTGCCCTGATTTAATTACATTTCTTTAAATAGCTAGCAATATGTTAAAGTCTAATCATAATGCTTTATTTTCAGTCTGATCATTTTCCCTACATTATAGGTTTTAGACACATCACTAAATGCCATTTACCAGCAAAGATGCAAAGATAGGTAGGTAGGCGTTACTTTTTTTTTTTTTTCATTTGTTTTTGCTTCTTTCTCTTTAATGTTGGATGATTCTTTTTGAAGTTTAGCAAATAATAGCTGTAAATATCAACTTTCAAGAGAGAACTCTAGGAGGATGCTGCTGTTAACTGGATTTCTTAGTTATGTTCACATGAAGTTGCTAAGGCTTGCTTGGGAACATGAAGGACAATGGTATATAAGAAAATTCATTTAGGCATCGTGTTACAGCAAAATTTAATCTGTTTACTTACTTGGCATGTAACTTATCCCTGGTTGAATACATATCTAAAGAGGCCCAGTCTATTTTTGCCTTGTTATGGAGATAATCATGATTATATAGTTCATCTATATATGTATATATGATTATAGATACATATATTTAGGATGTAGTATTACATGATGCTATATTATAATGTAATACCATGTTACAATAGTATTATACTAGGTGATTATCTAAAAGTGAAGAAGAAAAGAAAAATAAGAAACCAAAGTAAAACCTACCTATAATACTATATTATAATGTTATTATAATATAATAACACACTATAATGTTATTGTACTATAATACCATATTATAATATTGTTTTCATATAATAGTATAATATTAAGGTATTAATCATGTAATTATGATACTAAATTCTAATGTTATTATAATATTATAGTACATTCTAATGTTATTATAATAGTATTTTAATATAATACTATATTATACTGTTTTGATAATATAATACTATATTTACTATTTTGCTAATATAATACTATATTATAAAATTTTAACAATATAACACTATTATACTGTTTTATTATATAATTCTATATTACTATGTTTTATAATAAAATATTATACAATTATAACAGTGGTTAAAATTCAGGTTCAGTGTCAGGCAGCACTGGTATATTCTGAAATTTACTGTCAGCTTTAGACAATTTGATTAATTTTCCAATTTGAAATAACCCAACATGTATTTTATAGCTTTGTTTCTGTTTTCTAGTAGATAATGCATAGAACATGTTTAACACAGTGTCTAGAACACAGTAAATATTTAATAAACATTAGTTTCATTATTTAACTGTCATCATTCTTTCCCTAAGGCTCTTCATTTTAAAAGTGACAACAGTAAAAGCATAGAGTGAAAGTATTTGGTATAAGTTTCTTAAAAATATATATATTTTTTTATTGCATTTTAGGTTTTGGGGTACATGTGAAGAACATACAAAATTGTTGCATAGGTACACACGTGACAGTGTAATTTGTTGCCTTCCTCCCCTTCACCTGCATCAAAAATGTCCACTTCTAGTTTGTTTAGAAATTTTTGTCTTTTGTTTCTTTCTCCTAACATGATTAAATAAGGACCTAAAGTATTTCATTTAATTAAAAGCTTACTTTTATTTGTTTTTAATTAATAAAGATTTTTACCAGAAATTATCTGCATTAATCAACATTACAGCCAAAATCTAATTATATCACCCTGTCAAATCAAAGTGATTCATAACTTATTTCTAAGGTTCTGTTGATTAACTTATATATCAAGTAAAAACTATGACTATTTGTTTCTAGTTTATTCTTCAATTAGGTGTGTATGATATAAATATTAAAATAATTTTTATCAAATGAAAAAGTGAGAAGTTAGAAAAAATAGGACAATTTTATTTTGAGAGATGACATTGACTTCACTGTTTCCTTTGGCCAAATCTACACTGTACAGTGTGATGTCAATTAAAGAAATATATATTTATCCATCATCAATAATAATCTTCATTGTATTTGGCATGTGAGGAGGGCCCCTGTAGTAACGTGGTTATGGTTCCTACTTCAAATGATCTAGTTGTTAATACAATGAATTCTGAATAGTTGACAATTTTTAAATCTCTGAAATTTCATTATGTGGTTTGTTTCTAGAAAATAAATGAACTAGTAAAAGATAAATGATTTCTGCAACTGCACTGCAAAGTGAAGACAAACATGGTTATTAGTTCATTTGTTTACAGTAGGGGTGTTCAGTACCATCAGACTGGGGGCTGGGGCATGTGGCCTGAGATTTGGCTAGGTAATGATGAGACTAAATGACAATAGAGAGGCCTATTGCAGCACAGTCCCATGTTAATCTGTGAAGAAAATATATAGTAAGTTCTTTGTGGTCTACTAAGTATTTTAGAAAGTAAGCTGTTTATACACTTTTGATTCTGTAAACTGTTAAGTGCCCAAATGACTTAATGAAGTTTTCTATGCTTTTTGACCAGTAATTTATTTAGTACATTCTGAGTCTAACTGCTTTACGTGAAAAACTATTTAAAGTTAAAAATACATCTAAATCAGTCATACAGGACTTTGTAGAATCTATTATTGGTGAGTATTACTAGAATATTACCCATAGAATTTAAATTTATTGAGTATGACCTCAAAGGATGTGGGTACCATTATGAATATTTTCCCAGTAATTGTATTTTACTTTTATAGATGGTCCATCAAGTTATTTAGTGATAAAAAGGAAACAAGATTAGCTATCAAATATTAGAAATCAATAGTATAGGCAAACATGTATAGTTTTGATTTAAATTGTATGGACAGTTCACGTAATTTGCCAATACATAATTTGTCAATATATTTGTTCATAGATCCAGTGTCTGATACAGGTTCACTAGGGACTTAAAGTCCATATGTTAGAAAGTTGACTTTCTTTTCAATCAGGTCAAATATAATTGTATATTCAGATGCATAGATATTGTATATGTAGATGCATAGAAAGGTCATTTTCCTTAATCTGTCTTTTTATTCCTGATAAATCATCTGCACAATTATTTCCATAATATTTACTTCCACCAAAGCAGACTATATCCTCTAATGCTTATACTACTAAAATTTATAACTTGAACAGAAACTTTTTCTCTGAGTTTATCTTTTTTAACTGTAAAAATGATCAGTGTCTTTAGGCCAGTAAGTGCACCTTATTTTGCTTGTGCCAAGTTGTAGGTAACTAATTCAATTTCATTGACTCCTCCCATGACCCTAGGGCCCATCTGGGAATGCCAAACAAAGCCAAAATTGGTATTAGAGCTCTAACATGCAAGAGGATAAATTGTAATTCTGCCTTAGGAAACCAACAGGTCAGTTTCAATGGAGGAGAACAACTGTGCCCAAATGGATAGGACAATTACCCAAATGTATCTGAAGCCAGTAGAGGTAGGAAATTGGTGGAAAATAATGTATTAACAAAGATAATAAAAAATAGTAAAAGAGAAGAAGCTATGTCTCTCATTAGCCCAAAGGGTGAGAATGGGGCTCAAAATAGAAGTGAAAGTTAGAGATTAGCAATAAAGAAAACATGAAAATAGAACAAAGCATGAATGAGGCAATAATATTCAATAATTTTTTTCTTAAAAAGACTGAGTCATATCAAAGTTCTTATTAGTGAAAACTGATATTGGACTGTGTAAATCAGAGATCTACACAGATCAAGAGAATTATTGTTAAGACTATTTAAACATTATGCACAACTCTATAAATCTATATTGTAAGAAAGTTCAAGACCAAGTTGAGTTCCAACACTAATATAAGAAAGTGCTAAAAATGGGAGCTTGGCTGCCTCAATTTTGGTACAGTTCTCAAGATCATAGCTCCAATTATTTATGCTACCAAAAGGCAGAATCATCAAACCAGAATACGATCTAAACCCAAATTTGTAATGCTTAGCTGTTAACCCCAAAGAGGGTAGAGTGAGGAAAAGAAGATAACTATTTGAGGATGATTCTGGAGAGCTATTGGGTTGATGGGACTCTTACTGTCTACCATGTCTCATTGAGAAAAATTAAATACCTTATCCTATACTCAAGTCTAGGAAAAGAAGCCTCAGGAATACCAATTGGATAGTGTGTTTGGGTTTCTTGGAGCATGGTGTATGGGATGAACCTGTTCTGAATCATGCTTGAAAATGTAAAGTATGAGTGATAGTGACTTTTTGGCTGCTCTGAAGATGAGGTCTTGTTACGAAGGGGTTTTAGATCCTGCCCAAGAGCAGTGCCTGGAGGGGAAAGACCAGAAAAGAAATAATTTAAAAATATATCTTAGGATGCAGAAGGATCAGAAAGAGATGATTTGTGCACATTAAAGAAAGTTCCAGTGAGAGAACACCAATGATTGGGTGAAGAGCTGCCTTTCAGCACACCCAAGAAAAAGGCTGCATTAGAGAAAATGTTAGTTTAAACATCTGCCAAACCAGGTGAATACAATTTGCCAGATCACCTTTAGAGTAGCAGTCAACTTTGGCTCTGAAGAAGACTGAGAGAATATAAATAACAGAGAAAAAATAGAAACTATAGGTAGAAACAGGGAGAAACTGGCATCATACATTCCTTTCTCATTGCTGACATCCAGTTAGAAGCCTGGCTGAGTTGAATAAACATGAACTTTGGTAATGTAGGTATGATATTACATATTTTAACTAATCACGATATACTTCAGGTTAATTCTGTTGAAAATAGAAACTTTGCTCCAATATAGATCCCTTTCTCCCGGTTTTTGGTAGTATAATTCTTAAACACCCATATACTTGTGTGTGTATGTTGATAAAGCTCTGTTAATTGATACTTGTTTGTTTCTCTGTTATTCAACCAGATAATTCTTGATTAATCTTTGAGTTTACTGATTGTTTTTCTACCATCTTAAATATGTTTTTAAATTTCTTTAGTGAATTTTCTATTTTGGTCATTAAATTTTTCAACTCTGAATTTCTCATTTTATTTTTTAGTTTTCATGCATTTACTGCAATTCTCATTTTTGAGCCATTGTCTTCATACTGTATTCAGAATAGCTACTTTGAAATATTTCTGCTAAACAAATATCTGGGCCCACTTGGAATCAGTTTCTATTGCCTGCTTTTATTTCTCATAAGCATAGGTCTCAATTTCTTGTTTCTTTCCATGTTGCATCATGTTTTGTTGAAAAACAAAAATTTATATAATGTATTTTAGTAATTCTTGATTCTAATATGTTTCTCTGAAGGATTTTAAAAAATTTGTCTTGACATAAACAGTGAATCTGTTTTCCTCATGGTGTGTAGCCACTTATGTATCTAATTTTGTTTTATTATTTTACTTTGCTTGCTTGACTTCTTACTGCTTGCTCTTATGACTGCATAAATAAGTAATCAGCCAATTATTTGAACAGATATTATAGTGAAACATCTGGAGTCTATATGGATTTTGACCCTCTGTCATTGGATTTGTATGTGGATTTGTGAGCACTTTCTAAGTCTGATCATTTTATATACCACCTTTCATTTTCACTTTCTGTGGGCCTGTTATGGATCTCCAATTTGACTAATTTCTTAGTTAGCTATGGATGTGGGAAGAACTTATTTATCTGTTTGTATGGCTCTCTCACATATAACTACCCCATAAACTTTGACTGGTCTTGTACTCACATAAACAGTTCCATAAACTCAGGCTAGCAAAGCTCTGAATTTTTCTCATTTGTTTTCTACTGAGTTTTCTTTCACCAACAAACCACTCTCATGTATTTCCACAATCTTCCCCAAATAAACCATTTATCCTGGCAGCATGACTATTATTTCTAATAGCCAGCATTGCTCTGTGAACACTGAAGACCTAGAGGGAATGAAAGAATTTCTAAAAAGAAAAAAAGACTACAATGTCCGGCTATTCATAGCAGCTTTTCGTGATAAATGGTTTAAATTTGTTGTTTGTTGCTGAATAATTTTCACAGCACTGACATTGTTATTTCTAAAAATTTTGCCAAGATTTATACTTTTTGAGAGGAAGAGTATTTGCTAATTTCTTTAGGCAGCCATAGCAATTAGTCTGACAGTTTTGCAAGGTTTATTTAACATTAGAAAATTCATTATTTATATTTTCCACATTAAAAATGTGCAATAGAAATGTAATAATATGACCATCTATATAGATGTAACTTTAACATAGATAACTTTTAAAACATGTTCACTAGTTTAAGGTCTTAAACCAGAATGAGCAAGAAACTTAAACTAAAACAATAAATTTCATGGAGGAAATAATAGCAGCAATAATTACACTTATTTCAAAACCTTGAAGACATTGATTTTAAGACAAGAAAAAATGGTACCAACTATCACTATTTCTATTAAACATTAATTTTTTCCTTTTTTGCTTCACATTGCCATGTGTTCATTAGATACCAAATATATTCATATTAGAACACTCACTCTTATTCAGTATGTTCATATCATCATGTTTGAGTGCTTAATTTGTGGACATTTTATTGAAGTTAGGTACTGAATTATTTAAGGTAGATATTAATCTCAACTTTGCTTATAATCTATGGTTTATGATATCTTTATAGTATTTAGAAAGAGTAGGAATCTTGATTTAATCTTCTTACATTATTGCAACTGTGACACATAAATACTCCTGGAGTTTATACTACAATAAATATAAAAATTGCTCAAAGGTATATTCACCACATACTAAATGGTTAGTTTTAGTTTATTATACTCCTTATAAAAATTATGAAACACTGTATTTTTACCAGTAATCACTCATCTCCAAAATACTAAGCTCATTAGTGTGGTAGAAACACCTAATCATCATCAGGATTGATAAGAAATATTTGGTAATATTTTTGTTTTCCCAAACTTTATCACATGTGCTGAAGACATACATCAAGATACCATTTTCTGGTTCCATCATGGAATGCTGTTTCTCATATCACATTTTTACCATACCTTTTTTGTTCAGGCTGACAGTTTACATAATTTTTGCAATCTTGTCATGATGGATATAAACACAACTGAAAAAATACATGTGTTCCTGAGACATTAATAAAACATATTTATGTCAAAACTCATACTTTTCTTTCTGAATCATATTATAAACAAATGATCTAATAAAATAATTTTATTTGCAAAGTAAAATGTTTCTTTTGCAGTTTCACTATTTTGTGTCAGGAGAATTTGACCACTGCTAAAAGACATTTGTCTTTCTTCATTTCAAAATAAAGCATCTTTTATAAGAATATGATTATCTGAAGATGGCCAATTAGGAGCAGCACAGCACCCAGTGAAAGTACAGAGGGTGAGTGGATGCTGCATTTCCAGATGGATTTTTATTGCCCACAGACCAGGAGATTCCCAGGCGGAGGAGCTCCACTGTTCGCCTGGTGCGGCTGTTTTGCCGGCACCCCGGCACAGCGGTTCTCCATACAAAATACACTAGTCTGGGTGCCCTTTTAGCTGGTGAGTGGAGCTCCAGGAAGGCAGAATCTCCGATTCATCTGATTAAAAAGGGGACTGTACAAGGAGCCGTGCCAGGAGATTCCCGGGCAAAAAAGCGCCACAAATCTCAGCACCACTGTTTCAGCCGGCACAGTGGGTCACCGCATGGGAAATCACACAGATCCCAGCACCTTTTCAACAGGCGACTGGAACACCTGGGAGAGAGCGGACCGTTCAACCAAAAAAAAGGGCTCTGAGGCAGGGAGCCAAGTGATCAGGCTCAGCTGGTCCCACCCCCACAAACAAAAAAAGCAGCAATTGGAAATGCTCTGGGTTGAGAGTTTCACAGCAAGCACAGCTGAACCCGGGAAGGTCCAGTTCTGTAGGGGAGGGGAGTCTGCCATTACTGAGGCACTCCACCACTGAGGGGGTAGTCCACCATTGCTGAGGCAGCCTGCTGTTGCCAAGGCAATCTGCCATTACAGAGAGAGTCTGCCATTACAGAGGTGGGACACCATTGCTGAGGCAGTTCTAACTACACCCATATAAACAGGACTGTAGGGAAGTTCACACAGCAGCTGGGTGGAGCCCACAGCAGCTCAGCCAAGCCTTTGCAGGCAGACAGTGACTAGCTGGGCAGGGCAGCCCTGAAAAAAAGGCAGCAGCACAACAGAAACTCATAAATAAAGCCCTAACTCCCTGAGACAGAATACCTGGGGGGGAAAAAAAGAGGTTTATAAGTTCTGCTGCAGCAGACTTAAACGTACCTGCCCAGCAGCTCTGAAAGAACAACAAAGCTCAGAGCTCAGCACGTGAGCTCCTATAAAGGACAGACTGTCTCCTCAGGCAGCTCCGTGACCCCTGTATAGCCAAAGAGTCACCTCATAAAGGAAAGATCAGACTGACATTTGGCGGGTATCCTTCTGGGACAAAGATAGCAGAAGAAGAAACTGGCAGCAACCCTTACTGTTCTGCAACTGCTGCAGGTGATCCCCAGGGAAGCAGGGCCTGGAGTGGACCTCAGCAGTCCTACAACAGAGGGGTCAGACTGTTAGAAGGAAAACTAAGAAACAGAAATAACTTCATCATCAACAAACTGGACGTCCACTCAGAGACTCAATCTGAAATTCGGCAACTACAAAGATGACAGGTGGATAAATCCACAAAGATGGGAAGAAACCAGCACAAAAAGGATGAAAACACCTGAAACCAGAACACGCTCTCCTCCTACAAGAGATCACAACTCTTCACCAGCAAAGGAACAAGGCTGGATGGAGAATGAGTGTGATGAAATGACAGAATCAGGCTTCAGAAGATGGGTAATAAGAAACTTCTGTGAGCTAAAAGAACATGTTCTAACCCAATGCAAAGAAACTAAGAACATTGAAAGAAGATTTAATGAAATGCTAGCGAGAATGGACAACTTAGAGAGGAATATAAGTGAATTGATGGAGCTGAAAAACACATGAGAACTTCACAAAGCATGCAAACGTTTCAACAGCCAAATTGACCAAGCAGAAGAAAGGATATCAGAGGTCAAAGATCAACTCAATGAAATAAAATGAGAAGGAAGATTAGAGAAAAAAGGGTAAAAAGGAATGAACAAAGTCTCCAAGAAATATGGGACCATGTGAAAAGACCTAATCTACTTTTGATAGATCTACCTGAATGTGACGAAGAGAATGAATCCAAGCTGGAAAATACTCTTCAGGATATTATCCAGGAAAACTTCCCCAACCTAGCAAGGCAGGTCAATATTCAAGTCCAGGAAATACAGAGAACACCACAAAGATATTCCTCAAGAAGAGCAACCCCAAGGCACATAATGGTCAGAGTCACCAGGGTTGAAATGAAGGAGAAAATGCTAAGGGCAGCCAGAGAGAAAGGTTGGGTTACCTACAAAGGGAAGCCCATCAGACTCACAGCGGATCTCTTAGTAGAAACACTACAAACCAGAAGAGAGTGGGGGCCAGTATTCAACATCCTAAAAGAAAATAACTTTCAACCCATAATTTTATATCCAGCCAAACTAAGCTTCATAAGTGAAGGAAAAATAAAATCCTTTGCGAACAAGCAAGTACTCAGAGATTTCATCACCACCATGCCTGCTTTACAAGAGCTCCTGAAAGAGGTACTACACATAGAAAGGAACAACCAGTACCAGCCACTCCAAAAACATACCAATTGGTAAAGAGCATCGACACAATGAAGAATCTGCATCAACTAACGGGCAAAACAGCTAGCTAGCATCAAAATGGCAGTATCAAATTCACCCATAACAATATTAACTCTAAATGTAAATGGACTAAATGCCCCAATCAAAAGACACAGACTGGCAAACTGGATAAAAAGCCAAAACTCATCGGTGTGCTGTATCCAGGAAGCCCATCTCACATACAAGGATACTCAAAGGCACAAAATAAAGGGATAGAGGAATATTTACCAAGCAAATGGAGAGCAAAAAAAAAGCAGGAGTTGAAATTCTCATCTCAGATAAAATAGACTTTAAAGCACAAAGTCCAAAAGAGACAAAGGAGGGTATTACATAATGGTAAAAGGATCAATGCCACAAGAAGAGTTAACAATTCTAAATATACATGCACCCAATACAGGAGCACCCAGATACATAAGGCAAGTTCTTAATGACTTACAAAGAGACTTAGACTCCCACACAATAATAGCGGGAGACATTAACACCTCATTGTCAATATTAGACAGATCAACCAGACAGAAAATTAACAAGGATATCCAGGTCTTGAACTCAGATCTGGAACAAGCAAACCTAATAGACATTTACAGAACTCTCCACCCCAAATCCACAGATTATACATTTTTCTCAGTGCCACATCATACCTATTCTAAAATTGACCACATAATTGGAAGTAAATCACTCCTCAGCAAATGCAAAAGAACGGAAATCATAACAATCTGTCTCTTAGACCACATTGCAATCAAGATAGAACTCAGAATTCAGAAACTAACTCAGAACTGCACAGCTTCATGGAAACTGAACTGGCTCTTCAATGTTGACTGGATAAATGATGAAATGAAGGCAGAAATAGAGATGTTCTTCTAAACCAATGAGAACAAAGACATGACATACCAGAATCTCTGGGACACATTTAAAGCAGTCTCTAGAGGAAAATATATAGCAATAAGTGCCCACATGAGAAGCAAGGAGAGATCTAAAATTCACACCCTATCATCAAAATTGAAAGAGCTGGAGGAGCAGGATCAAAAAAAAAAAAAACTCAAAACCTAGAAGAAGACAAGAAATAACTAAGATCAGAGTGGAACTGAAGGAGATAGAGGCACAAAAAACCCTTCAAAAAATCAATAAATCGAGGAGTTGGTTTTTTGAAAAGATCAACACAATAGACAGACCATTAGCCAGATTAATAAAAAAGAAAAGAGAGAATAACCAAATAGATGCAATAAAAAACGATAAAGGGGATATCACCACAGATTCCACAGAAATTGAAACCACCATCAAAGATTATTACAAACAACTCTATGCACATAAACTGGTAAACCTGGAAGAAATGGATAAATTCCTGCACACTTGCCTCGTCCCAAGCCTAAACCAGGAAGAAGTCAAAAGCCTGAATAGACCAATAACAAGGCCTGAAGTTGAGGCAGTAATTAAGAGCCTACCATCCAAAAAAAGCCCAGGTGCAGATGGGTTCACAGCCAAATTCTACCAGACATATAAAGAGGAGCTGGTACTATTCCTTCTGCAACTATTCCAAATAATCCAAATAATCCAGAAAAAGGGAATCCTGCCCACCACCATCATCCTGATACCAAAACCTGGCAGAGACTCAACAAGAAAAGAAAACTTCGGTCCAATATCCATGATGAACATAGATGCAAAAATCTTCAATAAAATACTGGCTAGCCAATTGCAACAGCACATCAAAAAGCTTATCCACCATGATCAAGTGGGATTCATCCCAGGAATGCAAGCCTGGTTCAACATATGTAAGTCTATAAACGTAATTCACCACATAAACAAAACCAAAGACAAAGACCACATGATTATGTCAATTGATGCAGAGAAGGCCTTTGACAAAATTCAACAGCTCTTTATGCTAAAAACCCTCAATAAACTAGGCATTGACGGAACATATCTCAAAATAATAAAAGCTATTTACGACAAACCAACAGCCAATATCATAGTGAATGAGCAAAAACTGGAA
This sequence comes from Plecturocebus donacophilus, assembly GCA_004027715.1. NCBI lineage: Eukaryota > Metazoa > Chordata > Mammalia > Primates > Pitheciidae > Plecturocebus > Plecturocebus donacophilus. The sequence goes on from PVKP010034447.1 coordinate 22,349, forward strand.
GCATTCCCTTTGAAATCTGGCACTAGACAAGGATGCCCTCTCACACCACTCCTATTCAATATAGTACTGAAAGTTCTAGCCAGAGCAATCAGGCAAGAAAAAGAAATAAAGGGTATTCAAATAGGAAAGGAGGAAGCCAAATTGTCTCTATTTGCAGATGACATGATTGTATATCTAGAAGACCCCATCATCTCAGCCCAAAATCTCCTGAAACTGATAAGCATCTTCAGCAAAGTCTCAGGATACAAAATCAATGTGCAAAAATCACAAGCATTGCCGTACACCAATAACAGACTTCAAGAGAGTCAAATCAAGAACGAACTGCCATTCACAATTGCTACAAAGATAATAAATTTCCTAGGAATACAGCTAACAAGGAATGTAAAGGACCTCTTTAAGGAGAACTACAAACCACTGCTCAACGAAACAAGAGAGGACACAAACAGATGGAGAAACATTTCATGTTCATGGTTAGGAAGAATCAGTATTGTGAAAATGGCCATACTGCCCAAAGTAATTTACAGATTCAATGCTATCCCCATCAAGCTGCCAATGACCTTCTTCACAGAACTGGAAAAAACCACTTTAAACTTCATATGGAACCAAAAGAGAGCCTGCATAGCCAAGTCAATTCTAAGCAAAAAGAACAAAGCGGGATGCATTACACTACCGGACTTCAAACTATACTACAAGGCTACAGTAATCAAAACAGCATGGTACTGGTACCAAAACAGAGATATAGACCAATGGAACAGAACAGAGGCCTCGGAGACAACACAACATATCTACACCCATCTGATCTTTGACAAACCTGACAAAAACAAGCAATGGGGAAATGATTCCCTGTTTAATAAATGGTGTTGGGAAAACTGGCTAGCCATGTGCAGAAAGCAGAAACTGGACCCCTCCTGACACCTTACACTAAAATTAACTCCAGATGGATTAAAGACTTAAACATAAGACCTAACACCATAAAAACCCTAGAAGAAAACTTAGGCAAAACCATGCAGGACATAGCGTAGGCAAGGACTTCATGACCAAAACACCAAAAGCATTGGCAACAAAAGCCAAAATAGACAAATGGGACCTAATCAAACTCCACAGGTTCTGTACAGCAAAAGAAACAGTCATTAGAGTGAATCAGCAGCCAACAGAATGGGAAAAAAATTTTGCAGTCTACCCATCTGACAAAGGGCTGATATCCAGAATTTACAAAGAACTAAAACAGATTTACAAGAAAAAAACAAACAAGCCCATTCAAAAGTGGGTGAAGGATATGAACAGACACTTTACAAAAGAAGACATATGTGAGGCCAACAAGCATATGAGAAAATGCTCATCATCGCTGGTCATTAGAGAAATGCGAATCAAAACTACATTGAGATACCATCTCGCGCCAGTTAGAATGGTGATCATTAAAAAATCAGGAGACAACAGATGCTGGAGAGGATGTGGAGAAATAGAAACAGTTTTACACTGTTGGTGGGAGTGTAAATTAGTTCAACCATTGTGGAAGACAGTGTGGCGATTCCTTAAGGACCTAGAAATAGAAATTCCATTTGACCCAGTAATCCCATTACTGGGTATATATCCAAAGGATTATAAATCGTTCTACTATAAGGACACATGCACACGAATGTTCATTGCAGCACAGTTTACAATAGCAAAGACCTGGAACCAACCCAAATGCCCATCGATGATAGACTGGACAGGGAAAATGTGGCATATATACACCATGGAATATTATGCAGCCATAAAAAATGATGAGTTCGTGTCCTTTGTAGGGACATGGATGAACCTGGAAACCATGATTCTCAGCAAACTGACACAAGAACACATAATCAAACACCGCGTGTTCTCACTCATAGG
>PVKP010034448.1:0-24215 GCA_004027715.1 Plecturocebus donacophilus
AAAAAAAAAAAAAAAAAAGCATACAAATAGCCAACCAATACATGAAAAAATGTTCAACAGCACTAATCAAGGAAATCTGAGTTGAAACCACAGTGAGATATATCACCTCACTCCTATTAGAATGGCTATTATCAAAAAGATAAAAGGTAACAAATGCTGGCAAAAAATGTAGAGACAAAGAAACCCCTGAATACTGTTGAAAGGAATGTAAATTACTGCCATTATGGAAAAGAGTGTGGGGGTTTCTCAAATAAATTTAAAATGGAACTACCCTATGATCCAGCAATCCTACTACTGGGTATTTATGGAAAGGAAATGAAATCTGTACATCAAAGAGATAATCTGTACTCTCATGTTTACTGTAGCACTACTCACAATAGCCAAGATATGGAAGCAACCCAAGTGTTCATTAACAGATGAATGGATAAAGAAAATGTGGTACATATACACAATGGAGTACTATTTAACTATAAAAAAGGAAATCCTGTCATTTGTGACAACATGGATGAACCTGGAGAACATTATGCTATGTGAAATAAGCCAGATACAGAAAGAAAAATACCACGTGTTCTTGCTTATATAAGGAATCTAAAAAAGTTGAACTCATAGAAGTAGAGACTAGAGTGATGGTTACCAGAGATATTAGAAGGTGGGGCAGAGAGGGGAAGTTGTGGAGATGTTGGTCAAAGAAGACAAAATTCCAGTTAGATAGAAGGAATAATTCCAAGAGATCTATTGTACAGCATGGTGACTATTGTTAATGATGATATACTGTATTCTTCCAAAATGCAAAGAGAGTAAATGTTCAATGTTCTCTTCACAAAAATGATAACTATGTGAGGTAATGCATAATTTAATTAGCTAGATTGAAACATTCCATGATGTACACATACTTAAAAACATGTTATACACAATATATAGATACGATTTTATTAGTCTATTTAAAATAAATGAATAAATTTGAAAAAATTACATACACATAAACATTAACAAAACTGTGAGGGCAAGATATGGAAAACAGGACTCTTGTGAATTTTGAGTGGGGTTATAAACTGGTAGTCTCTTTAGAGGACAGGTTAGCCATGTCTCAATATTTTAAATGTGTATAATCTCTGACCCAGCAGTTACACATCTAAGAAGAGAAATGAACAAGTAAACAATGATGTCAGCAAAGGGCTGATCAATACATCTTTATCTACAACAAAGTAAAACTAGAAACAATCTAAAAGGTCAACAAAGGCATAGTTTAATAAAATATGGTGCCTCTAAAAGACGGAACATTAGGTAGCCAGTAAAATGACATGTATGATCATGTGTATCTTTTCCAATTTCTGCAGAGACGTACAAAACATATTTTTCATTAAAAAAGACCAACACATACAGGTAAACCAATTTATTCAAAATTTTGTATGTAAATTCTTCTATATTCATAGATAGATTGCTAAAAGTATATTCACCAAAATATTAAGAGCAGTCATTTCTTGGTGGTAGGAGTTGGCTGCTAACTTTTGTCATTATGTTGTTTTATATTGATAGAATTTTTTTTCACTATTCTAATAAAAATTACAACAAAATTTTATTTGAGAAAAAGAAGGGTTCCTATCTCACCAAAAGTAGCTTAAAATTCTTTCAACTCCCTATTTTCAGAAGAAAGTATTTACTGAATGTTACAAGTATATATAACCAGGAAATAGCTATGGGTTTCTCCTTGCTAGATTTCCTTCTCGGTATCATGCTTTAAAACCATGAGAAAACAAGAATTTAAAGATTAGATTCAAAAAGGTGGAGAAAGCCAAATGAAATTTGAACAGCCCACATTCCTGGAATCTACCTTAAGAACTCTAGGTTCTATGAACTTAACCACTCCTAAAACAATTTCCGTTACACCTCAAGAACGCAGGCTGTGAGAGGAAGTAAAAAATTTTTAAAAAAAAGAGTTTGTTCATTAAAAAAAATATTAAAAACTTACCTCAGTAAGAATATTTAATTATTTTCCTGTCTTACATTCTCTTTCTTAGCACCTTTATTATCTGAAAAAAAAAAAAAAAAAGATAAAAATTACTTTTTATTGAACACCTACTACATTCCAGACGGGATGGTCACAGAAAGTCTCCCGGAGAATCTTAAGTCTAAGATAAACTGGAAAGAACAAAATAGAAGTTATGAAAATGGAATGGGTGGGAAGGAAAGTAAAAATTTGAAAGTGTAACTAAAACTTTTCCTAAATTGTTCAAGAATCTATAAACGACTATATTCAAACTGTATTCAACAAAGAAGTCTGGAGAACTGCAGAAGGTTAAGAGTTGGGGTGCTGGGCTCAGAGCATCTGCATTAGAATCCCAGCTCTACCACTTTCCACCTGTGTGATCTTGGGCAAGACACTTCTCTGTGTGCCTGTTTTCCCACATATGTAACAATACTACCCAATTCATAAGATTGCTAAGGATCATATGAAATAATCCACATCGGGGACTCTAAAGCATTTCTTGAAATAGATGTTCAATAATTATTATTTTTATTATAATAAATTATATAATAATAAATCTGCCTTCTACCACCAGTATTATTTATGATGACAATTATTAATTGGCTAAGCACAGTGGCATACACCAGTAATCTCCGGGCTTGGTGAGGCCGAGGTGGGCAGTTTGCTTAAGCCGAGTTGAGACCAGCACGCACAACATCGTAAGACCTTATCTCTTAAAAGAAAAAAAAAATTAGACAGGTGTGGTACATACCTGTAGCCCCACCTACTCAGGAGGCTGAGATGGGATCAAGAGTTCAAGGCTGCAGTGAGCCATAATTGTGCCATTGCCTGTCTCATGTACTCTAGCCTGTGTGACAGAGAGACCCCGTCCCTGAAAAAAGAGGGGAGGGGTGGGCATAAACTTTGTATTCCAGGAGCTTACAATGTCCTGGGTAAAATAAGAGCTACCTAGACACATAATATAAAGCAAAAGAAAGATCAAAGTCAATTATTCATTCATTTAACAAACATCTGAATGTCCATTTTTTGCCAGTATTTTGCTGGGTGCAGGGCATTCTTTGGTGTACAGGATGAACAGTTTCTCTTCTCACAAAGTTTACAGTCCATCAAGGCCCAAGCTGCATGACAGACAAGCTATATGCAAAGACAGATACTGTTTTTGACTGTGTGGGGGACAGTAACAGATCTGAACTGGCAGAATTAGGTAGCAATATATTTTGGGTGGGAGGAATAGGGTTACAGGAAACACACAGCCTCTGGGACACATAAGCAGCACCATTGTTAGGGTGCATCCAAGAAAGGCTGAGGCAGCAAGCCTAGAAGCAGGAGGGGAACTTGAATGCCAGGCTGAGTTTGTTCTCTGTTTTCAAGTACATTAATTGTCCTGCTGAAACTGAACAAGAGCTTACTTTTAACTTAAATTCTAATGGCTTATAATTGTTTTTCTTTATGGTTTCTTCCTTTTTTGAAAGTGAGAAGGGTAAGAGTGGGGAAAAAACGAAGCAATGGCAACCTCAGCCCACATTGGCAACAGTGGTGGAAGAGAACCAAGGGCACTAAGTGATGAGTATCACACGTGTTCTCTTTCAATCCTTCCAGCATTCTTACAGACATTATTGCTCCTACAGATTAGGAAACTGAGGCTCAGAGAAGTTAAACAGATTTTAAGTTCATAAATTTAACATGGTTTTGATGCTTTAAAAGGTGTTTTCCGGACTGGGCAAAATGATTCTAAAGTTCACATGGAAAAATAAACAAGCAAGAATTGCCAAAAAAAAAAAAGTGCAACACAGGGAAACTAGTTGTAAAAGACATTAAAACACTTTATAAAATGAGTGTAGTACTAGTATATGAATAGAAAGACTAATGTCATAGAATAGAAAGTGCAGAGATGGACCCCGATGCATCCAGAAATTTGCACCATCATAAAACTGGATTCAGAGATGAATACTGAAACAAACGGGTAAAGATAATTGCTAGCCACATGGAAAAATGAAAAGTTGAATTATGCATCATTCTGAACACCAGAATAAATCCTAAATGGATCAGAGATTTAAGTGTTAAAATTAAACCATAAAAGCACTAAAAGAAAATATGGGCAAATTCCAGAAATCTTGGAGGCCTTTGACGTAAAATCCAGATACCATAAGAGATTAATGTTAAGTACATAAAATGTAAACAAAGCCATATTTAAGCTTTCTTTATCCAAAATATATGAAAGTAAATTTTAAAAACAAGTGACAAGTTGAGGGAAACTGCAACCTCACAAAGGGCTAATCTCTTTAACTTACAAATTTATAGAAATTGATAAGAAAAAGTAACTAATCCAAAAGAAAAATGTGCAAAGAGCATGAACAGATAGTTCATAGAAAAAGGAATACAAATAGCCTTTAAGCACATGAAAAGATGCTCAGCCCAATTCATAATGAAAGCAATGCACATTAAAACTACATAGAGTTATCATTTTTCATCTACAAGACTGACAAAAATCCAAAGGTTGGTTAAGTGTTGGAAAGGTTATGGAAAAACAAGGAGTCTCACACATTACTTATAGGAACTGAAAATAGTGCAGCCCTGGAGAAGGAAAGTATTTATCCCAATTATAAAGGCATTGCCCACGGTCCAGGAATCCTGCTTCTAGGAATGTATCCCATAGATAATGCCTGCAAATATACAAAATAATACATGCGCAAGGTTATTCAGCACAGCATCATCTGTGAGTCGAAGACTGAAAACAACTCAAATATTGATCACTGGGAGCCAAACAGCCTAACAATGCATATTTTACAGCTGTTTAAAAAAAACTGTTTTCTGGGCCTGGCCCGGTGGCTCATGCCTGTAATTCCAGCACTTTGGGAGGCTGAGGCAGGTAGATTACCTGAGGTCAGGAGTTTGAGACCAGCCTGGCCAACATGGTGAAAAGCCATCCCTACTAAAAATACAAAAATTAGCCCGACCTAGTGGCTTGCACTTGAGGTTCCAGCTACTTGGGAGGCTCAGGCAGGAGAATCACCTGGACCTGGGAGTTGGAGGCTACAGTGAGCTGAGATGGTGCCACTGTACTTCAGCCTTGGCAACAGAGCAACACTCTATCACACACTCACACACACACACTCACGGTGTAAACAAAAGTTTCCTATATACTAATATGAAAAGATGCCAAGATAATATTAACTTTAAGAAAAGCAAAGAGCAGAATATTCACATATTATATATATTTTATATAAAAAGAGTATACTTGGTATATTAATATTTGCCTATCTGTATCTACACACAAAAAAAGACGTCTATAGGAAACAAATGAAAGGTTATTTATGGAGAGAATCAAGACAACTGGAATTTAGATTTCTCAAAATATGCCTTAGGTCATTTTAATTTTTGAACCATAGTAACATTTTATCGACACAAAAATAATTTTTAAATGTTAAGAGGACCTCACAAAAAGAAGCGAAAGAGAACTACCAATAAACCAGAGTCTATGTTTTCTCTGAAATTAGTGACCAGCAATTTTAGTGTGGCCATCACCATAAATTATAAGACAAAGTGCTTTTATTTCTTCCAATCGAGACAAAGTATATAATTATGATAATCTATTTTAAAAAGCTATTTGGTGTGGTGACGAATTAGAAGACAGAACAGGAAGAGGTGAAAAGAGAAGGAGTTCTACTCTAATGGTTTTCAAAGCATGGTCCTTGGACCAGCAGCATGAGCATCACCTGATAATTAGTTAACAACTCAAATTCTATAGGCCCAGCCCAGACCTACCGAATCAGAGACTCCTGCAGAGGAGGCTAGCAATCCCTGCAATACACACTCAAGTTTCACAGCCACAGATCTGGTCCCGTGATTCTTACATGTTCACGTGCATTGCCCAGGAAGGGATCTTTTAGAATGCAAATTCTGTTCCACTTGGTTTGGAGTGAAGCTTAGAGTCTACATTTCAAACAAGTTCCAGGATGCTGCTATTGGTGTGGGGACCAAACTTTGAGACCCAAAGCCCAAATCCACTTGGGGAAGAAGGTGCGCAGAGAGTATTCACGTAATTGAGTTTGCTGTGAAACTTGTACTCAGTATCAGACAGAAAAAGTCCACACACAGGTTTCCTAGCTAAGGCATACTATGGAACTAACTTCCCATATAAACTGTGTACTTCACACAGAGTAAGTATGTTTTCAAATATATTTCTTAAACAACAATAACAACTATGATTCACTGAGATCCAATTTAAGGATGTCCCATTTGAGAAAACCTTCATTTATAAGTGGATCTTCCAGAATAGAAACAAACAAAAAACACATACCCAAAAACATATTCATATAACTGCCTGGTTACATTATCTGATTAACTTTACCCCAAACACACTAACCACACTCTGTACCTCATGAAAATTCACCAAGCAGTTTGTTCCCTTTTAAACATTTTTTTAAAAAATGGTTCTTATATTTACAAACATTGATTTTCCATTTGTTTTACAGGTGGAGAAAATCTCTACAGGAATCTTCTTAGTAAAGAATTCTGGTTTAAAGGGTCTAGAAATGTTATGTATCTTCATTTTGCAAGTCACCCTTCAAATCAAGTTTTTGGTATTAAACATTAGTCACTGTTTCATATTCCCTATTCATGAAATAAAATTATGTAATAAAAATTATGTAATAATTTTTACATATTCCCTATTTTATTGATTCTAAGATGCCATCAATGTCAACACACTCCTATTTAATGTCCTACTAAAAAAGAAGAAAAGTTGCCAACTAAACAACACGCTAATTTTAAGATGCCATTCTATCTCACATACACATCTTAAAAATCAATAAAATACCTTAATTACACATCAGAGATATGCGCATAGTATTCATTTTCTAGTTAACATTTGTGTCTCTCAAATGTAAAACTTCATAAAGGCAAGAACTATTGTCCATTCAACAATCTATCCCCTATGCCTAGAAAACTGGAACATTTCAATCAACATCTTTTACACACAGGTGAGTATTTTTTTAAGTTCTTATTTTAAAAACCAGTAATGACCTCTTTTACCCTGGCACAAGATACTGCTTGCTCAAATTAATATAAATTCATTACTCTCAATCTGGATAGTTTTCCACCTCAATAGTGTTCAAAGTCTCTAACTCTAGATTAAGTTTGGCCTTCTATTTTGACAATAGTCATTACCTACAAGTCTGTTTCCATAGCAGCTTGCAAATGTAACACGCAACTTATTATTAGTGTTATATATTTTGTTGAATAGATACGTTGCATCTTACAGCAAGAAGCAACTTATCTATTCAACAAAAACGCCAAATAAACTTTTTTAAACAAGCGTTAAAGAAATGTATAATTTTATAATGTAGGTAACACTGTAACATATGTAAATTTCATACGTAAGTAATATATAAGTGGTCTGAACTTAACTTTCTTGACTCAATTTACATTTTCCCCTATGCAGCAAGACTAGCAGAGTTTGAAATGAAAAGACAATTTCTAACAAATCACACCTTGGGGACTACTGGCCTATGTGATTACAGATAATTTTAATTTTTACCTTTGAATATATCTGCATTTTCCATATTCTCTAATAAAAGATATTAGTAAGCACAAGCAGCTATTTAAAAGGTGATTACACTAGTTTATACTTAACTAAGACTTTTTATTCCACATATTATTGCTGTTGCCTCCTAACTCCATTCTAACCTCAATCTGCTACTTGATTTAAGTGTTTAGCTGTCAACATTTCTAATAAAAACAGACAATCTTTCAGACGGAGGGAAACAGGTCCTAACCTGGCCTCCCAACTGAGATTCTAGAATAATCAATGAAAGTGCCACTAACCCAAAAGCATGCCTTTTTTGTACATCGGACACTTTAGAAAGAAAAAAAATTTTAGTAAAAACAGTCAGTTAAATCGTGCCCCCCTTCCTATTATAATTGACTAGATAATATTGCTCTTCAGGGTGTTTCTCCAAAGGGCTGGAACTGCCCCTAAGGAGCATTTTTAGTTATCAAAGAGACTGGAGGGCACCGCTGGCATTTAGGGTTTGGGGGCTTGCATCTACAAGACTTCACATAACTCATAGGTGGGACAGATCTGTATAACGGAGATTCGCCTGGTACGAATGTTTCAAATATCCAGGCAGATTAAGGCCACTATAAACTGGCATTACTTTACAATATTTAAAAGTTTTTACAAGAAATTGCTGGGCAACTCCAGTAATGTAGGAGAAAGTAGCAAGGGAAGCTTAAATACAGTAAGGGAAAATTGTCTAGACATTAGCGATTGCTTCCTCACACCACACACCGTTAACATAAAATTACAATATCAGAATATTGAGCATATATTCACAAGTGAGATACTGATATTGAATCTAAAATTTTCAACCTTGTTAATATTTTATTATTACCAACGGTAATTGTCAGGAAGCCAGTACTGTCCCTTCGAGTAGTAGTACCTCAAAGTGTGTGACACAAGAGATATTCTACAATATACTTTGAAAATATGGATCTGTGGAGGGCTTATGCTAACATTATTTGCGTGTTGACTGAGACAGTCTGTGGTCCTGCCATGTTATCCCTAGTTCAGTCTAAGTTGTTTTTAACTCGCAAGAAATAGGTTATCCCAAGCTGGGTGTTTGGAGCTGCCCCGCCCAATCGCCATCTGTATCTCTGCTCTTTGGTTGGAGTGGGGGGCCTCGCTCTGTAGCCCAGGCTGGAGTGCAGTGGTGCAATCATAGCTCACTGCAGCCTTGAACTCCTGAGCTCAAGCGATCCCCTCACCTCAGCCTCCCAAGTAGCTGAGACTACAGGTGTGCAACACCACACCCAGCTGTTTTTCTTTTCTTGTAGAGATGCGATCTCGCTATACTGCCCAGGCTTGCCCTTGTTTGAAATAGCTCCTGATAATCTTTTTTTTTCTTTGAGGAGTCTCGCTCTGTAGCCAAGCTGGAGTGGGTGGTGCCATCTCAGCTCACTGCATCTCCCGAGTTCAAGCAATTCTTTTGTTTCAGCCTCCTGAGTAGGTGAGACTTACAGGTGCGCGCCACCACATCCAGCTAATTTTTGTATTTTAGTAGAGACAGGGTTCACCACGTTGGTCAGGATTATCTCAATCTCTTCACCTCGTGATCGGACCGGCTCAGCCTCCCAAAGTGCTGGGATTACAGGCGTGAGCCCCGGCACTCGGCCTAATTTTTTTAACCAATCCAAACGTACTCATTATAAGCAGGCACAAGCACGCAGTATATGCAGACTTCTAGCACAAAAGTATGTACTAGATGTGAATGATACAGCAATGCCTGTCATATACTGTTCTCTATTTCGCTCTTACACTTTAAAGCAACATACTGCTTTTCGGTGATGTATGCAGGGAGGTTACACTGTTTATAAATTTCATTCCAGGGTAGTAAAGTGGACTTTATAGACGTTTGTCACAAAGGGGAAGAAGGGGCTTTGATTCTGACGAGGTTGAGAACCACTGTTACCAAGAGTGGAATTGCGTGCTGAAACAAAAAATCAAACTTTTTAAGTGTTTCCTTTACCTAAGGCATGCCACGGGCTCCAATATTCCACTTCACTGGGCCTGACACCCCACCCCCAGCACACGCGCGCAGCTCTCAGCCCACCTCTGCTCCCACGCAGGGCCAAACAATGGTTCTTGACCATTTGGGGGTCGCGGACCCTTTTAGGAAGCAGACAAAAGCCCTGGAAAAACTCTCTCCCAGGAAACCCATACACCAAGCTGCATCCAATTTCAGGGCACTCCCAAACACCCCTCTACAGCCCCGTCGGGACCCCGGGGAAAAAGAACTGCGGGGAGTGGGAAGTGAAAGGAGGAAGGGGGCGCCGGGGTCCGGGTCCCCTCCCACCGCCTCTCCACATTGCGGCTTCGGCCCGGGCGCTCCAACTCTGTGCAGCCCCAGCGTGGAAGCGCGCAAGTTAAGTGCCCCGCACACAGCAGAGGCTCAATAAATGCCGCTGCCACGGCTAGCAGGGCCAACCCCGCCGTCGAGAGAGACACTGAGGCGGCCCCGGAGTCGCGTACGGGCGCGAGGACCAGTGGACCCGGCACCGGCCCGCGGCCCCGGCCGCCCCGCCCCGCCCCGCGCGAGTCCCGGGGGCAGCGCGGACCAAGCGGCGCTGCAGCTGTGGGGACGAACAGTGACTGCCGCCCGGGACGCGGGACGTTCACCAGGCCCCCCCTCCCGCCCGGACCTCGGTCTCGTCCGCGCTCACCCCGCCTCAGCCCGCAACGACCGCCGCCGCCTGCCGCTCACCTCCCGGACCGCCGCCGCCGCCGCCGCTCCCGCCGCCGCCGCGCGATCTCGCGAGACTTCGCTCCCCTTGGCGCTCCCCCTCCCTCCCGGCAGCGCGCGCGGACCCCAGCCTGGAAGCAGCTCGGCGGGCTCTCCGGACACCGCCCACCCAGCCTCAGGGGTCAAACCCGTCCACTGTCGCCACTACCCCCCCCAACTTCATCCCCGTCCCTGCGTGCCCTCTGCCCATCCCCGTGACGGGGAAGGGTTCAAGCCCAGGTGCGAAGCGGCCGCCTCTTTCTCACCTGGCCGGCCTGGTGCGCGTGCGCATGCGCATGTCCGGGGCTTGGCCCTGACCTACTGCAAAGGCTTGGATGGCGGCGACTTAGGTGACCGCAGCCACCCGTCCTGAGTGCTCACTGCGCTCCAAGCACTTAACAGCCCCCTTCGGTCCTCACACTGCTCCCAAAAGTGGGTATTACTATCCTTCCCATTCCTGATAGGGGAAAAATGGAGGCCTGGCACGCAAAGTACACTAACGGCTTCATGTCACACAGCCAGGAATTGGCTGAGCGGTGTTAGGATCTGGAGTTATCTGATGCCCAACCCAAACCCCAGTTATGCAGCTCAGTGTCAGACCCCAGGGCCTGTCCCTCCCTCCGCTCAAGGCTGAAGGCGCTGCCTCTCAGCCCCAGTCTTCCACTCTCTTCCAAGGTGAGAGGAGGAGCTCCTAGGAGGTCGTTTGCTACAGTTTCTCTAGTTTCAATGGAGCTGGCGATAGTAAAGTGCTTCTCCCTCACTGCACAAACTTTCTAAGGCCTGTGAAGCCCCTGTGCCGACTCTGAAGACTATGTGACTATTTTTACTCGGTTCTGTTTCCTCCTTAAGACTGGTGGCGTTTTGCTGGTAAACACCATGATGGAATGGCACACAGGACAGAGAATAAGAATGCACATGGTGTTAGTACAGAGAAAAGTGTGACTTCTTCCCAGGGTTAAGTCTTAATGTAATAATTGTTTGTAAAGAGGAGGGGCTAACATTTATTGCAGGCATATCAAGGTCATACCAATATTCTTGCAATCCTGGAGGTGGAGAAAATAGCCTATTTCCATTGTGAGACAGGATTTGAACCTGGGTCTGAGTCCAGAGCCCAGCACTGCCTTATAGGAAGGTCCTGTTCTGCAAGCAAGTGAACATGAGCTAGCTCATCTGGGCCGGCTGCCGTAAAATCAGGAGAGGCGAAACCCTGTCTCTACTAAAAATATAAAAATTAGCCGGGCATGATGGTGGACGCCTGTAGTCCCAGCTATTCGGGAGGGTGAGGCATGAGAATTGCTTGAACCTGGAATGTGGAGGTTGCAGTGAGCTGAGATCATACCACTACACTCTAGCCTGGGTGACAGAGCATGATTCTGTCTCTAAAATAAAATTAGTTTTCACTTTTTTTTCTGAATGAAATAAGTAATTCTGAAAACAATAAATATTTTTGAAATGGTCAGAATTACTCTAGTACTTCCTCCTAATCACGAAAGGAGACCAGCTCTCCTGAAGCAATCTCTTCCCAATTTCCTGGGGGAGGGGCAATCTGCTTTATAAAGGGCACCCCTTATAAAGGAAAAGCCACCCAAATGTTTTTAAAAATATGACTTGGAATTCACTTCAGAGGCACAAACAAAAGCAAAGAAAAAATTGAGCTGAAACTTCTTAACAAAATTTTGGTGTGGTTAAGGGTTAATAGCAGGCTAGGTGCAGTGGCTCACCCCTATAATCCCAGCACTTTGGGAGGCTGAGGCAGGCAGATCACTTGAGGTCAGGAGTTCAACACCAGCCTGGCCAACATGGTAAAACCCTGTCTCTACTGAAATAACAAAAATGAGCCAGGTGTGGTGGCACACACCTATAATCCCAGCTTCTGTGGAGGCTGAGGCACGAGAATCACTTGAATCCAGGAGGTAGAGGTTGCAATGAGCTGATCACACCCCTGCACTCCAGCCTGGGTGGCAGAGCGAGACCCCGTCTCAAAATTAAAAAAAAAGAGGGTAGGGGGTTAACAGCAAAGTGACATCATGACTTGGGGAAAAGTTTTATAGGAACTGAAATTGCCACTACCCTCAGGCCTTGCTGTGCCAAATTCAGGTTTCTATCCTGACACAAGGTGTGCCATACTTTCCCATCAGTGACAAAGGCTCCCTGTGGAAGTGATCATCATGGGGAAGGGGTGGGCATAACAAGACCACAAGGGCATTATTGTTTGCAAACAACAACAACAACAAACAAACAAAATGGGTAATTCTGGCCAGGCATGGTGGCTCTCTCCTGTAATCCCAACACTTTGGGAGGGTGAGGAAACAGGATCGAATGACTCCAGGCATTTGAGACCAGTCTGGACAACATAATGATACCCTGTCTCTACAAAAAATTAAAAATTAAAAAATTAGCCAAGCATGGTGGTTTGTGCCTATAGTCCTAGCAACTGGTGAGGCTGAGGTGAGAGGGAGAGGGAGTAGGAGGCTGCAGGGTGCTATGATCGTGCCACTGCACTCCAGCCTAGGCCAAAGAGAAGACCACGTCTCTAAAAAAACCAAAAACACAGGCCAGGCACAGTGGCTCATGCCTGTAATCTCAGCACTTTGGGAGGCTGAGGCGGGTGGATCACAATGTCAGGAGTTCAAGATCAGCCTGGCCAACATGGTGACACCCTGTATCTACTAAAAATACAAATTTTGTCTCCTGTAATCCTAGCTACTCAGGAGGCTAAAGCAGGAGACTTGCTCGAACCTGGGAGGTGGAGGTTGCAGTGAGCCGAGATTGTGCCACTGCACTGCAGCCTGGGTGACAAAGCAAGACTCCATCTCAAAACACAAACACAAACAGTGGTGATTCTAATATACATGCCCCTAAAGGTCTAAAGTATGGTTTCCATCAAGTTAACCAACAGAGCTTAAAAATAAGAAATTTAGTGGCCAGGCTCAATGACTCATGCCTGTAAGGCGGGAGGAGCATGAGGTCAGGAGCTTGAGACCAGCCTGACCACCATGGTAAAACCCCGTCTCTACTAAAAATACAAAATTAGCCAGGCATGGTGGCGGGTGCCTGTAGTCCCAGCTACTCAGGGGGCTGAGGCAGGAGAAGCACTTGAACCTGGGAGGCAGTGGTTGCAGTGAGCCAAGATTGTGCCACTGCACTCCAGCCTGGGCAACAGAGCAAGACTGTCTCTAAATAAATAAACAAATAGAAGTTTTAAAAAATAAAAAATAGGCCTGGCACAGTGGCTCATGCCTATAATTCCAGCACTTTGGGAGGCTAAGACAGGTGGATCACAAGGTCAGGAGTTCAAGACCAGCCTGACCAACATGGTGAAACCCCATCTCTACTAAAAATACAAAAATTAGCCCAGCATGGTGGCACACACCTGTAATCCCAGCTACTCAGGAGGCTGAGGCAGGAGAATCACTTGAACCTGGGAGGTGGAGGTTTCAGTGAGCTGAGATTGTGCCACTGTACTCCGGCCTGGATGACAGAGATTCCATCTCAAAAAAACAAATAATAAAAAAAAATTTTAAATTTAAAATAAGGTATGGTTTCCAAAAAAGCACTCTTACAATGTATTTTGATCCAAGAAGAATTTTATGAAGTCCTATAATAGGGTTTCTTTTATGCACATTCATTCAATAAAAAATGTATTAAGCACTTCAGTGCCAGCTACTATGTTAATAACTATGAGCAAGACAGGTATTGTCCATGCTTTCATGGCATTTATGGTCTAGAGGAAGAGAGAGGTGTTAATCAAATAATTAAACCAAGAAATGTTGAAATACAATGTAATAAGTAGAATGAAAAAGAAGAGCAAATGACAAAAAAAATAGCTGGATGGAAGGGTAGGAAAGAACTTACTTGAACTGAGTTCTGAAGGATGCATCAGAGAGAACTATGCAGAAAGGAGAGGGGAGAGCATTCTAGAGATCAGCAAAAAGTAGATAAGTGCTAAGTGTTGGTGACTGGGACGGCAGGGTGGACCAGGGCCTTAAAATACATCTTTCTTTTTCTTAGACATGGGTCTTGCTATGTTGCCCCCGCTGGAGTGCAGTGGGGTGATTATAGCATGCTACAGCCTTGAACTCCTGGGCTCAAGCAATCTTCTTGTCTCAGCCTCTTGAGTAGCTGGGACTACAGGTGCACCATCACACCAAGCTTTAAGAGGCATCGTCAACGTCATACTGAATGAGCAAAAGCAGGAAGCATTCCCCTTGAGAACCAGAACAAGACAAGGATGCCCACTCTTACCACTCCGATTCAACCTAGTACTGGAAGTCCTACCCGAGCAATCAGGCAAGAGAAAGAAATTAAAAACATCCAGATAGGAAGAGGAAGTCAGACTATCCCTGTTTGTAGATGATATGATGATTTATACCTAGAAAACCGTAGTCTCAGCCCCATATCTCCTAGATCTGATAAACAACTCCAGCACAGTTTCTGGATACAAAATCAATGTACAAAAATCAGTAGCATTTCTATACACCAATAGCATCCAAGCTGAGTGCCAAATCAAGAATGCAATCACATTTGCAATAGCCACACAAAGAGTAAAATACCTAGGAATACAGCAACCCAGGGAGGGGAAAGAACTCTCCAATGAGAATTACAAAACACTGCTGAAAGAAATCAGAGATGACACAAACATGGAAAAATATCCCATGCTCATGGACAGGAAAAATCAATATTGTGAAAATGGCCATACTACCCAAAACAACCTACAGACTCAATGCTATTCCTATCAAACTACCAATGAAATTCTGTACATAATTAGAAAAAAACTATTCTAAAATTCATATGGAAGCAAAAAAGAACCCAAATAGCCAAAGCAATTCTAAGCAAAAAGAACAGAGCCAGAGGCATCATATTACTGACTTCAAACCATACTACAAGGTTACAATAACCAAAACAGTATGGTTCTAATACAAAAATAGACACATATACCAATGGAACAGAACAGAGCTCCCAGAAATAAATCTGCACATCTATAACCAACTGATCTGTGACAAATTTGACCAAAACAAGCAATGGGGAAAGGATTCCCTTTTCAATAAATTATGCTGGGATAACTGGCTAGCCATACGCAGAAGATTGAAACTGGACCCCTCCCTTACACCATGTATAAAAATCAACTCAAGACAGATTAAAGACGTAAATGTAAAACCTAAAACTATAAAAACTTTTGAAGAAAACTCAGGAAATACCATTCTAGACACAGGGCCTGACAAAGATTTTGTGATGAAGATGCCAAAAGCAATTGCAATAAAAATCAACAAATGGAATCTAATTAAACTAAAGAATTTCTGCACAGCAAAAGAAACTATCAACAGAGTAAACAAACAAACCATACAATGGGAGAAAATATTTGCAAACTAAGTGTCTTACAAAGATCTAATTCAAAAATCTATAAGGAACTTAAATTAACAAGCGAAAAACAACCCCATTAAAAAAGTGGGCAATGGACATAAACAGACACTTTTCAAAAGAAGACATATACACAGCCAACAAGCAGATAAAGAAAATACTCAACATCACTAATCATGAGAAAAATGCAAATCAAAACCACAGTGAGATACCATCTCACACCAGTCAGAATGGCTATTTTTAAAAAGTCAAAAAATAACAGACCCTGACGAGGCTGTGGAGAAGAGGGAATGCTTATTTACTGCTGGTGAGAATATAAATTAGTTCAGCCTCTGTGGAAAACAGTTTGGCACTTTTTCAATGAACATATAACAGAACTACCACTGGACCCAGCAATCTCATTATTGGGTATGTATCTGAAGGAATATAATAAGCATTCTGCCATAGAGATACATGCATGTGTATGTTCGTTGCAGCACTATTTACAATAGCAAAGACATAAAATCAACCTAAATGCCCATCAATGGTATACTGGATAAAGAAAATATGGTACATATGCACGATGGAATACTACGCAGCCATAAAAAAGAACAAGATCGTGTCCTTTGCAGGATGGACATCTCAATAGATAGGCTACAGATACAACAGCTGTCTGCTGCATTCTACCCGTCCTTGACCTAGCACTGGGTGCATCAGAGGTGGTAGGATTGAGCTCAGTTTGACCAAATGGAATGCTGGATGGAGCTGGAGGCCATTATCCTAAGTGAACTCATGCAGAAACACAAAACCAAACACCAAGTGTTCTAACTGGCAAGTGGGAGGTAAACATGGAGCAGACAGGGACACACAAAGAGGGAACAGTACACACTTGGCCATATTTGAGGTAGGGGGAGGAGGGTGAGGATCAAAAATCCACCTACTGGATACCATGCTGATTACCTGGGTGACCACATAATAAGTACACCAAACCCTGTCGACATGCCATTTAGCTACAGAACCAATCTGCACATGTGCCCTTGAAACTATAATTTAAAAGCAATCGATTAGATTTTGTGATTTTGGCATAATATATAATAATACATGTGATTAAAAAAAAAGACATCTTGAGACACATCTGCACCCCGAGCACATGAAGGCAGTGGAGAGAAAGAAACCAAACCAGAGGCAGAAGGGTGTTGTGAGCATTGTCGGTCCCCAGATATTCATCATTCCTGTTGGTCAATCTGAGCTCAATCCTCCACCTCTGCCACACCCAGTGCTGGATCAAGGATGGGCAGGATGTAGCAGATAGCATTGTATCTGTAACCTATCTGTCTTTGAGGAAATCTCACATTGTGAGTCCTGGCACCCCAGAGAAGATATTGAGCTGCAAATCTGCCTCCCTTGCAACCAAGACAAGCCATGTGATGGAGGCTCTGCCACCAAGAGGTAACCCATGAGAATGTTGATGTGATCAGTGGCAGAAACGGCCAGCTTTGGGGATAGTGGTTGCAGGGCCGAGCTCCCAGCGGCACAGCAGGCCCCGTGTTGACGGCAGCAGCAGCTACATACAGTGACAGTGAGGGAAGCCTCCAGGCACTGATGCTTCATGGGGCAGGAGCAGGGTGGAGGTTAGTTTGTCAGACCAGGCCTGCAATGTGGTTTGGGGCATTTTTCCTAGAAGCTTAGCCTCAAGTTCTTTTCTCTGGACCTTCCAATGATTCTGTGGGATACCTAACATCCTCTATTGCATTCCCCTTTCTACTTAAACCAGCTTGCATTTCCATCCAAGGACATGGACCCCTTACAGGCCAAAACCAGTCAGAGCCTGTGAGACATGGACAGGGGCTTACTGGGGGCTGTGGGGAGGCAAACTTTCTCTGCTATAAGAGAGAATCCAGGAAGCCAGCCCACTCTCCCTGCTTACCTGGAACCTGAGTTGCCACCAAGGGCTTTCCCCACAACTGTGAAGGGAATGGGCCTTAAGATAGGGCATGCATGGCAGAGACACCAAAAGATCCTGGAGGCTGGATGGGTGGCTAATGGCTATAATCCCGGTTCTTTGGGAGGCTATGGCACAGGGATCCCTTGAAGTCAGGAGTTCAAGACCTGCCTAGGCAACATAGCAAGACGCTCATCTCTACAAAAAATAAAAATATAAAAATGAGCCAGGAGTGGTGGCATGCGCCTGTAGTCATAGCTACTCAGGAGACTCAGGCAGGAAGATGGCTTGAGCCTGGAGTGAGCTGTGATTGCGCCACTGTACTCTGGCCTGGGTGACAGAGCAAGATCCTGTCTCAAAAAAAAAATCCTGGGTCCTTGATGACATCACCAAGCTGCTGGACTGACCCCAGACCCAGAAAGCTCTGGACATCCTCTTCCCTGAGCTAATGCATGTGGTCAAACCAACTCTAGTTGGCTCCTCTGTTCTTTGAAGCACAAATATTTACACTGGTACAGGGAGGAAGGAAGCAATTTCTGAGGAATAAGCACGCATCCTCCCTGGCTATGTCAGAAACCACCTTAAATTCTGTGCAATTTTAAAATCTGTTCCTTCCCCACAATACCAGCCCTACTCAGGCAAGTCCTACCTGGTTCCAAATACTTCATTCCAGAAAATACATCCTTTCTTGGCCCTCTCCCTCTGTTGAGTCTCTCTTTGATGGGTGTAAAGTGGTTCCGTTACTTGCCTAGCTCACACATCTGGTAAGTGGCAGAGCTGAAGGTCTGGAGGCAGTCCAGATTCCAGGCTTTTAACCACTAGGTTGAGTGCCATGCACTATTCAGCTTCGTTACATTAAAAAAAAAAAAAAAAAAAAAAAAGTATGACCTTGAGCCAGACCGAAAATAAAGAGAAAAAAAAAGAGCTGAGCTCCAGCTCCATATTTACTATCTGGCCTTGAACAAGCTTCTGAAGTCTCACTGTAACATGAAGTTAGTGATGCCAGCTTCATAGAACCTGGCAGTCATCTGTGCTATCTACCAATGACTTCAGGCTCCCCAGCTTCTGGGCACATGCAGAGCTACACCCTTCCTGGTCTACTTGGGTGAGGTGATTTGACTAGCTCTGGCCAAGGAGTGTAAATGGAGGGTATATATGTCTCTTCTGGGCCAGAGCTCTGTCTCTCTGGTAGTGCAAACAGCAATGCCCATGATGTCGGTGGCTCTGTTGAGAAGAGCCCCCAGCCAATCCATCATGGGCACATAATGAGCAAAACACAAACTTTGCTTGTTTTAAGCAGCTCCTGGTTGATGGCTGCCATAGTGTGCACTAGCCTGTCCTGCCTGAGATATCTAGGATGGTCACTTGCTCAGTGATTCCCTTGAACATATTTCTGCTGTGGTCCCAAAGCCCACCTGGGTAAGAGAAAAAGCTCAGGCAGCAGTCCTAAAGATTCTGGTTCAATACATCTTGGGTGAGGCCCAGATCTCTGCAGATTTCTGGAGCTCCCCAGGGACTGCCAAGCCTGAGACCCCTGCATTACCCTGGACCACTCATGATGGTACAGTAGGATGTGGTCCCTACCCTTGAGGGCCACATAGGTTGGACCAGACTGGTGCCGAGAGAGAAAAATGAAAATTCAAACAGGATAAGACACCTGATACCTGCAAAATGAAGTGAGAATATATGAGAGCTTTATGAACTACAGAGCCTGACCTGTAATAATAATAGAGGTGCTCCCTGGCAAATCCACTCACCAATTGTGCGACCCAAGACCAAGTGTATAGGCTCTCAGCCTAATGTATATATCATAAAATTACATGTCTCAGCTGGGCACAGTGGCTCACACCTGTGATCCCAGCACTTCGGGAGGCCAAGGCGGGCAGATCACCTGAGGTCGGGAGTTGAGACCAGCCTAGCCAACATGGTGAAACCCCGTCTCTACTAAAAATACAAAAATTAGCTGGGCAAGGTGACGTGCGCCTGTAATCCTAGCTACTCCAGGGGTTGAGACAGAAGAATTCCTTGAACCCGGGAGGTGGAGGTTGCAGTGAGCTGAGATTGCACCACTGCACTTCAACCTTAGCAACAGAGTGAGACTCCATCTCAGAAAAAAAAAAAAAGGAGAAATTATGTGTCTCTCTGTTTTACAGATACGATAATTGAGGCTGGGCATGGTAGCTTATGCCTGTAATCCCAGCACTTTGGGAGGCTGAAAAGGGTGGATCATGAAGTCAGGAGTTCAAGACCAGCCTAGCTAGGATGGTGAAACCCATCTCTACTAAAAATACAAAAATTATTCAAGATCGCACCACTACACTCCATCCTGGGCTACAGAGTGAGACTCTGTCTCAAAAAAGAAAAGAAAAAGAAAAGAAAATTGAAGCTTAGAAGGGTTCTGAAATGTAGCCCATGATCATACAGTGAGTATATAGCTGAATTGGAATTCAGACCCGGGTCCTTCCATATTTAAAGTCCAAGGCCCCACTGTTCACACAAGGTCCCTGGTTCTCTCTCCAGCTTTAGCTATTGTCTTCCCCTTCACCTTGAACCCTATCTTCGAGTCAACTCCGAGCTGTTTCTCTTCCTAGGCACATGCCATGCCATTTCACACCTCTGTGTTTTGGCTCATGCCTGTCTTTCTATCCAGCATGACTTTCCTCCATTCTCACACCCTTGCCTCCAAACACTGGAACAGTCAGGGTTTGGAGGCAAAATCCTCGAACGCTCAGTTTGATGTGCTGTGACCATCTCCCACAGGGAGGCCTTGCAAATGGGCCTGCACCTGCCAACTCATTCAATTGCATCCGGGTGGAGGCCAGAGCTTGCCGTCTTGTCCTTGGGTCATCTGACTGGCATCCTAACACTTGTACTAAAATATCAGCCATGACCACCTGAATACTTAGCAAAAGCAAAGCCTACAGCTTACAAGGCAGACCCTTCCAGGTATCGGGGAAAGGAGGATAGAGAGAGGTTGATTGACGGACTAGCAAAATTACAGCTAGGTGGGAGCAGTAAGTTCCAGGCTTCTGTAATACTGTGTGGTGACTGTAATTAACTATATTGTATATTTTCAAAAAGCTAGAAGAGAGGATTTTGAATATTTACAACACAAAGATGATAAATGTTTGAGGTGATGGATATGTCGATACCCTGATCTGATCATTATACTGATTCCAGCATTGTCTGTAAGTATCAAATTATCTGTATGCAATAAATAGGTGCAATTATTATGTGGCAACCAAAAACAAAAGGAGAAAATACTATGTCAATAATGAGTTATACAAAGGATTAAATAAATATGTATTAGTTTAGTCTGGGTGTGGTAGCTCATGCCTGTAATCCCAGCACTTTGAGACGCCAAGGCAGGCAGATCACTTGAGGCCAGGAGTTTGAGACCAGCCTGGCCAACATGGCAAAACTCCATCTCTACTAAAAATAGAAAAAAATTAGCTGGGCATGGTGGTACACACCTGTAATCCCAGCTACTCAGGAGGCTGAGGTACGAGAATCACTTGAACCCAGGAAGCAGAGGCTGCAGTGAGTTGAGATCTCACCACTGCACTTCAGCCTGGGAGACAGAGTGAGACTCTGTCTCAAAAAAATAAAAATAAGACCAGATGCAGTGGTTCATGCCTGTAATCCCAGTACTTTGGGAGGCCAAGACGGGTGGACCAATGAGGTCAGGAAGTCAAGACCACCCTGGCCAACATGGTGAAACCCTGTCTCTACTAAAAACACAAAAATCAGCCAGGCATGGTGGCTCATACCTGTAATCTCAGGTATTCAGGAGGCTGAGACAGGAGAATCGCTTGAACCCAGGAGGCGGAGGTTGCAGTGAGCTGAGATCGCACCACTGCACTCTAGCCTGGGTAACAGAGCAAGACTCCATCTCAAACAAACAAACAAACAAACAAATAATAAATATTAGTTTTTAAAAAGGCCCATCCAGTAAGACACACAGAAGAATATTTAAGAAAGCAAGTTCAGAGTTCTAATCCAGTCTTTGCCACTTTTAGTTTTGCAACTACAAGCACCATATTTCATTCCTCTGGACCTCAGTTTCCCAGATGTGAAATGACACATCTGAGACAGTACCTACCTCACAGTCATTGTGAGAATTTGATGAGATTAATGTGTTCAGCAAACTTGGGCACATTGCCTGGCTCATATGGAAGAATTGGACGAAATTCCAGCTGCCAGCATTATTTCTATTATTGTTGCCTTCTTTTTATTATTACAACTATGTAGCATGCCCCTGTAGCTACCATTATTCATATGATTACTCACCACATCCTCCCTCCCTTCCCGCCAACCCTAAGTGACTTTGCTAAAGATTCCTTCCGAGAACGGATAGTATTCTTGGAATTCTGGAAATGAGTTCTTCATTGTCCCTGATGGTTCAGTGGCCCAGTCGTGATTTTGCACTCCTGGTACCCGCGGGAAGCTGCCCAGTTGGCTCCCCAGGAAGTTGGTGCCTGCCAAGCCCATTCCATCCAGGCTTCCTGGATACAGCTAAGAAAATATGGGCTCTCTGTAGGCTCTCCCTCCCACTGACTTGACATCTCCCTGCTCTGGGGTATTCTGGGTTCATTCCTGGTCAGCTCAGGTCACTGTGAAGGTGGCCCCCACCCCTGGCTCTGGGAGTGGCAGGATCCCAAACAGGCCCATGGGCCTCTGGAATTGTTGATAACACTAAAAGGAATAATACCTGGAACACGCTTATTTTCTTTCCTCCCAGGAGGAGCTCAGAGTTGGATTTTTTGGTTTTGAATAACAAGTGCTTCATTTGCCATCAGAGTGAGCCAGTCTTGCCTTTCCTTACTTATCTTTCACATATCCGGAGTGTGGTAGGCAAAATTTGAGTTTTCAGTGAAGCATTCCTTGGGGTTTCATAGTGAACAACTCCAAATGTTATGAAAGGACGGAAAAACAGAAAATTCCTCCACACCCAAAGTATTACAAGAACAGAGAACTTAAGGAAAAAACCAAGTCTCAGACAATGAAATAAAGGAAAACCTAAGCTTGGCTTTTCAGATTGAAAAGATTGTGATGACCCACCCATGAAAAGTTTTCACTAGGATCTGCTTGGAGGTGAAAATTCACAGGGTCTGTGAAAAGGAAAATAAAGATGGGAAGTCAGAAGAAAAGGAGAGAGAACAGTGTGTGTGTCAGAAGTTAGAAGGGACAGAAATCAATGAGAAAGTTAAAAGGCAAGAGATAAGGTACCCCAGGAACAAGGACTGTCACCAAAGTAAGAGGGCCATTGGGTGACAGTATTTTCCAGGAGGCTGGTGCAGAAAACAGGCACACACATTTTTTTTTTTTTTTCCGGAACTATGTTGACACACAACTGCTCAAATAAATTTGCATTCCCATCTCAACTGACTCATTTTTTGGCTGGAACAATGAGCTCACATTCCAGAACCCAAGCCGACCCTCTTACATCCCACTGCCGATAAAGTATAAAATGTGTAATTAGTGCTTTTTGCCATAGGAAGGATCGTGAAGTCAGCTGGGCTGTCTTTCCTGTAGCCTCTGTCTGCAATATCTAGCATTCAGTGTTGCATTCTTATATCAGCCATTTCCATAGGAGAAAAGATGAGAAGAAGGGTAAGAGGGGACCATATTTTTACAACTTACCAGGATTTAAGCATCAGTTTTTCAATTAAAAAGCAAAGTTACAAATAGGGAAAAGAGGGATGTTAGACTGAGTGCTGTGATGAAATCAGTAGTATTGGTATGAACTAAAGGTTTCTCAATATGTAGAGATAGTATAGGTTGATTGACGGATGGATGAATGGATGGATAGATGGATAGCTACATAGATCCATGTGTGCGTGTACTGGTATACATAGTATATTCTCAAGCTCTGAACACTGAGAGACCCCAGCAGTGAGGATTCTCCAGGAGCAGTGAGCACACATACCACTCAGATCTTGGTTTCTAAATACCATTCTCCAAAAAAAAAAAAAAGAGAAAGAGAGAGAGACCAGGGCTTCTTGGAGAAGTGGTTACTTTCAGAACTGGAGCAGAGAAAATACAAAATATTTGTATTTTCCCCTAGAATACCCCTAGAATATTCCCCTAGAATACCTTGTGAACAACGCCAGAAAACAGGGAATTGCTCAAAAAATAATGGGGGCTTATTGGAAGGATATAGAACTCCTCATGGCCAGAGCTGGAACAATTTGAGCAACAAAGTAATGATGGTTCTGGATTATAAATCATAAAATATATACCCATGAGTCCATAATAAGAAGAAGAAATGAAGAAAAGGAGCAAGCAAGAAAATGGGGAAGGAAAGAAGGAAAAGAGGAAGGAAGCAAAGAAGGAAAGGAGGAAAGGAGGGAGGAATTCTTTCCTTAAGAATAATTACAATTGGCTGGGCACGGTGGCTCATGTCTATCATCCCAGCACTTTGGAAAGCTGAGTTGGGTGGATCACCTAAGGTTATGAGTTCGAGACCAGCCTGGACAACCTGGTGAAACCCCATCTCTACTAAAAATACAAAAATTAGCTGGGCATGGTGGCAGGTGCCTGTAATCCCAACTACTCAGGAGGCTGAGGCAGGAGAATCACTTGAACCTGGGAGGCAGAGGTTGCAGTGAGCCAAGATCACAACATTGCACTATAGCCCGGGTGACAGAGTGAGACTCCATCTGAA
>PVKP010034449.1:0-11615 GCA_004027715.1 Plecturocebus donacophilus
CCCTGCTCCCCCTCCTCCTCCTCCCCTGCTCCCCCCCCCCCTCCCCCCCCGCCCCCCCCCCCCCCCCCGCCCCCTCCCCCCCCCCCCCTCCCCCCCCTCCCTTAAGACCTCTTTCCCACCATTCCCACCCGGTCTTTCACAAAGGAATGATGAAGAACTTGGGGATTTTAGAAAACGTAAGTGGAAAGAAATAGCCGAAGGAATAAAATTTTTAAAAGCTGAGCATGGCCAGGCGCGGTGGCCCACACCTGTAATCCCAGCACGTTGGGAGGCCAAGGTGGGCAGATCAAGAGGTCAAGAGATCAAGACCATCCTGGCCAACATGGTGGAACTCTGTCTCTATAGAAATACAGAAATTAGCGTAGGCCTGTAGTCCAGCTACCCGGGAGGCTGAGGCAGGAGAATCACTTGAACTCAGGAGGCAAAGGTTGCAGTGAGCAGAGATCACGCCACTGCACTCCAGTTCGGCGACAGAGTGAGACTCCATCTCAAAAAAAAAAAAAAAAAAAAGCTGGATGTGATACAGAAGGTGACCCTAGGAGACTCCTGTGCAGAGTCTCACAGTCCCTAAACTGTGAACTGAAAGTGCCTGAGTTCACTAAACTCAGTCCCTGAAGTCCCTACCTGGATTCTCCCCTCCTTTCTCAGCCCTGTGGGTTCACCTGCACCCACCTGGAAAGAATCATGACACCACCCGACAAGCAGAAGCTCACTATCAGTAGCTGAGTCCCCCCTTCCCGCCCCCCCACCTCAGGTAGCTGGGCTGCCCCCAGGGTTTCACAGGTGGAGAGGGAGCCTGAGAACCTACATTTCTAGCAATTTCCAGGCAATGGAGGCACCACACTGTTAAAGGTACAGTTCTAGGTCCTGAAAGGACTTCTGTTCTGTTGCACGTCGGTGGGACGGAGTCCTACACTGCAAAGGGCTTTTATTCATGGGTCCCACTTGAGCTCAGGGGCTGGCAGCACTCAGCAGGGCCCTGCAGGGCGCCCCTTGCTTATGGCACACCCACAGCCAGAGCCCTGGCCTGGGTGATTCTCACAGGAAGCCAGAGGAGCTCTGACACCTCCCTGGAGGGATGAGGATGTGCAGGGGATAAACTGATCACCGGAAGGTAACATCAGTAAGTGGAGACGCTGCAGTGTAAATCCTAGGCTTATTTCATTTTACCTCTAAAGACTTCCCGATTTCCTTTATGACGAAGACTGTGCCTTAGAGTCACCAATGGGAGCTCGAAGGAAAATAACGCCTGCTAGAGACCAAACGCTCATTGAATGGCCTGGGGTGGGGCCTGTTTGGTTCCCTCTGAACTGCTGTACAGTGAGGACTGCAGATCCTTGCCTCAGGCTGGGCCCTGTAGGGTGAAAGCGGAGGAAGCCCCAGGAACACTCAGCGTCGGCTTTGGAGGGAGGAGAATGCTGGTGGACAAAACCGAGGGGGAAGCAAGCCAGCATTTACTGAGGGGCTCTGTTACGCACGGGACAGGGACGAAGGCCCGCGTGCTTGCGATGCGGGCTTTCCCGGCCTCACAAGTAAACGTCGCCAAGTTCCCCACTTCCTTAGGGCTGCCCCGGCACAGCCATTTGGGACTAGGGGCAGCTCCAGAGTCTTGCACTCCACACACTCAAGCTACAGCTTGTCCCATCAGCTCCGGCATCCTGGGGCTAATCCACCTCGTTTTGTTTTGGTTTGGGGAGCTCAACCTGGGCATCAGACAGCTTTCCTAAGGATTTCCAGGAGAAAACATTTTCCTTCCATGCAAGAACCTTGACATTTGGAAAAACACCTCTTCATAATTCGCAAAAAACCTCAGTTTCCAGGGAAGTGATCTTATTATGAGAACCAAAAATAAACTTGGAGACAATGAGGGAGCTGTTACCTAGGAAATATGTGGTGTTACTCTAACTGCAACAGACAGGGTGCATCATTAAATCGCTTTCTTGATCGTACACACTTTACTATACCACAGTGCAGGTGAGAGTCACAAGATGACTTCCTCCGTGGGCAGAGTCATCCCTGGCACACAGCAGGGCCTAGCAAGAGTGAGTCAGCTCACCCTTATTTCCTGGCTACTTGGAAGACCTGGATTTCCCAGTTTACAAATCTCAGCTTCCTGGGAATCTGCTAACATCTAAATTGTATTTTTTGGCTTGTTTGTTTGAGATGGAGCTTCCCTCTTGCTGCCCAGGCTGGAGTGCAGTGGTGCAATCTCAGCTCACTGTGACCTCCGTCCCCCTAGGCTCAAGCGATTCTCCTGCCTCAGCCTCTCAAGTAGCTGGGATTACAGGTGCCCACCCCCAACCTGGCTAATTTTGTATTTTTAGTAGAGACGGGGTTTCACCATGTTAGCCAGGCTGGTCTCCAACTCCTGACCTCAGGTGATCCGCCCTCCTCGGCCTCCCAAAGTGCTGGGATTACAGGCCTGGGCCACCATGCCCAGCCTAAGTTGCATGTTTTAAAAATCAATAAACATAAGAAATAGATGGATTCTAGCCTTTTACCTCCCCGGTTGTCTGGAGTAACAAAGCTCCCAGCCTCACCCTCTCTCCCAGCACTGAACCGCTTTTCCCGAATTTTCCCGCACTCCTGCTCACTCACTCGTGAATTTCAATGCATCAATTCTTTTTGAGAAGTAAAGTCAGTCGGCCCTCTCCTCCTGCCGGTTTGTCAGAAAATGAGCATACACGGCGCTGGTATCACTCCTGCTGCCAAAGCCTCTCCTAGGGGTCTCTCCTTTGATAAGGTAGGGATAATGTAGGCATGGGGAGGTGGGATGCCAAGGGGGATTCTGTCAAGGTGCTGTTCCCCGCCCCCGCCACCTGTCCAGTTCAAAGTAATCGAGCCGGGAGCCTCTCTGACCTCCTGGACTGTGCAGACCACCATGTCTTCCCGTAGGGTCAGGGAAGGGCTTGAGATAAATCTGTAAGGGTCTTCACTCAACCACCAGCCCACTGTCCAGCTCGGGTGCCCCGAGTGCTGCCTCTGCTGGGGGCCGTGTGGACGCATCAGTGACAAAATGGGAAGCCTCTGGCCCTGGTGGAGCTTGTTCTGATCAGGAGAGACCCGAAAGCAAGAAACACAGTGAACAAATGCATGATCCCATGGACGCATAGCCCTAAGCGCTAAGGAGAAAAATAACAAGCAGGGTGGGGGGGTGGGGGATGTTGAGAGTGTGGCGGACAGGGAGGGGCTGCCAGTGACAATCGAGTGGCAGCAGACCTGCCTGAGAGTGACGTTTGGGGAAAGACGGGAAGGGAAGGTGAGGGAGGTTAGCCAAATGGACATCTGGGAAAGAGCTTGGGCAGCAGAGGGGGCCCGGCGGCATCCTGCCGAATTCCAGCGTCCTCTGTGGGCTGGGACGGGGTCAGCCCTCCCTGCACATCCCTCAGAGCCCTTGAAGAAACTCCCACACGGGGACCTTCTAAATATAGACAGCACACGCCACCCATCGCCGTGACCACACTGGCCCTCAGAGGAGCCGCTGGCCACGTGCGTCCCATCCATATGGGGATGTGGTGTGTGCTGTAAGCTTCAGTACACGCTAGGCTTCAAAGACTTAGTATGGAAAATGGTGTAAAATATTAATAATCATACAATAATTATTATTAGAATAGTGAGTTGCCAGTTTTTTACTTTTTTTTTTTTTTTTGAGATAGGGTCTCACTGTGTTGCCCAGACTGAAGTATACTGGTGCAGTCACAGCTCACTGCAGCCTCCAACTCCTGGGCTCAGGCAATCCTCCCATGTCAACCTCCCACATAGCTGGGACTATAAGTGTGCACCGTCACACCAGACTAATTGTTTTTTATTTTTTGTGGAGACTGGGTCTTGCCATGTTGCCCAGACTGGTCTCAAACGCCTGGGCTCAAGTGATCCACCTGCCTTGGGCTCCCAAAGTGCTGGGATTACAGGCGTGAGTCATGGCACCCAGTGTCCCTGCTCCACCCCCAGTTTTTCTTTAACGTGGCAACTAAATCATTTTAAATTGCATAGATAACACAGGCCACCCATGCAAGCATCACTCCTGGGGGATTCTCCCACTGGAGAAAACCAAGACGCTGATCTGCCTGGATTTGCAAACCACCCCCTGGCCCCTGCGGGGTCTGCTGTGCAGAGCTGCTCTGGGGTCTGCTCTTCAATACTGCACTTGAGTGTACTGTGTACCTCCTGACAAGCCACCAGCACAAAGCTCCTTATTAAACGCTGCCATAATGGAATTAATCTCCTGTTGATAGTGTTTTCTGCTTTTCCCGTTTTTTTTTTTTTTGCTATTCTAAGCACTGCTCTGAAGATTCTCCTTTCCCCCTACCTGCCTGTGTCTGCCGCAGCGCACAGGCTCTGCTTTCCAGCTGCAGTAACTGAGCACCGATCTACCCCATGCCCTGACACGCTTAGACCCCTGGCTCCCCTCGGTGGGGTGTGTCTGTGGGCACAGGGCTCTCCTGTCATGTGCCCCATCCCACAACCTTCCATCTATGGCCTGCTCGTGAGACCCTAAACTCTCAGCCTCCCCGCCCCCTCCTCTCCGCAAAGCCACCCTTATCGGAGGCAGTCAGTCACCTCCACCTGCTTCCCAGTTCACCTCAGGCAAATCCAAAGTCCTCCACTGGCCCACCCTCCTCTGCCGACTCCTCCCTCACTGTGGGCTCAGGTCAAAGGGCCTCAACCAGAGGCTCCACTGGGCGCTTTCAGGAGACGAGCTTTTCCTCACAGGTCCCCACCACAGGAGGGACAGCTCTGGGAGGAAAGGGTGTGGCTCTGTCACCTAAAGCCTGCCCTGACTCACAGAAGCCAGTCCGTTAACGTGCCCAATGATTACAGACACACGGAAATAATGCTGGGCGCATGGTGACTCATGTCTGTAATCCCAGCACTTTCTAAGGCCAAGGCCGGTAGATCACTTGAGGTCAGGAGTTTGAGACCAGCCTGACCAACAAGGTGAAACACCGTCTCTACTAAAAATACAAAAAAAAAAATTAGGCGGCGTGATGGCGCACACCTGTAATCCCAGCTACTTGGGAAGCTGGGGCAGGAGAGTTGCTTGAACCGGGGAGGCGGAGGTTGCAGTTAATCGTACTAACCCACAGCTGAAAAGACAGGAAGGAATGACTCCCCGAGGTTACTGCATGCCACGCTTTCCATCATTTTCCATTCAGAAACCTTTGGATCAGCTTTCATTTCGAGATGCACGTTTAGACAGGGGTCCTATATTAATGAATCTTCTCTGTCAAAATCCTCGTCAAAGTCAGAAAACAATCTCACGGGACTTCTGGGGGTCTCCCATTGGAGAAACCTGGAGAAGTGGAGAAGCTGATCTGCCTGGATTTGCAAACTGCCCCACTGGCCCCAGGTAGACCAGGAGCACCAGTGCCCTCTCTGTGAGAGCTGGAGCCTCACTCAGTCCCACGAAGTCAGTATCTGCACCTCCGCAGGCTCCCCCATGTGGCTCAGGGCACAGGAAGCTGGGGAGATAAAATGGGCCCGGGGCTGGGGGCCCAGCACAGTCCAGCCTTTGCTCTTCTGTCTCCTGAAGACTTTCACTGCAGATGCGTGTTAGGGAAGAGGGCGGGGAAGAAAGAGACCGGGAGAGAAGACAGAGACTGAGTGGTGCCCCCATTCTGCAAAGGAAAACACCGAGACCTTATCTCAGCTCTCGAGACCGCAGGGCTGGGCTCCGTTATAAATAAGCCTGTGCCTCTCAGAGTTCTGGTCTGCTGTGTGTCTGGCTGCCTCTTACATCCTGACAAGCACAATGACTGCAATTCCAAACAAAGCACTGGGAATAGGGGGTGAAGATGGAGCGAACTCAGGCGGGGGGAGGGAAAGTGCAGCCTCTGGGCAGATACTCTGTAACAAACAAAAACACAACCCCAGAAAGGGTTTGTGGAAAAGAAACACAAAAAGCAACCCAACCACTGACTTGCAGCCCTCTGTTCTACATCCTCCAGCACGTTCTCAGCAGAACCGCACTGTGGATGTGCAATCTGGTATCCTAGTTTGCTCTGACTACGCTGCTACCATATCTTCATCTTCCTAATTTTAATTGCTTCTGATGGTCCATCAGATTGGCAGAGCTTATTTGGAGAGACCCAATTCTCCCTGATAAAAGCTTGGGGTCCTGTATCAAAAGCTTTTAGTTTTCTGTAACTGAGAGGGAAAGCATGCTTCTTTTGAAAGATGACAAAACATCTAGCTTCGAAGGGTCATCCAGGTATGTCACACAAAGCAGTCTGCTTTCATAGAAAATGATGCCTTTACACAAATCTCCCACTGTGCCACAGGTGACATCATCATTCTAACACGCTGCCTCCTTGACCCAGTCATTTTTGCAAAATTACTGCACTTTACACTGAAAAGATCCCCTTAAAGAACGTGTGCGCTCAGGATGGTAAGGGAAGGGGTGAGGAGATGTATGAGGAGAAACGGCGCTGTCCTCCAAGTACCCTCCCACCTCACTGGGTCCTACAGCCAGCAGAGCTTCAGACACCAAAGGTGCCCATGTAGGGCTCCAGCCTGCTGTCCAATAAGTATGTGTGGCATCCGCCTAATGCGTGTCAAGTCCGCTGAAACCTCACACTTCTGACTAGTTTTAAGGCTCTAATCTTGAAGTCTTAACAGCTTACATATATTGACCTGACGATCACAAGGTACTTTTGATTAGTGAGGGTTCAATTCATCTAAAGGACTTCATGAATAAAGAAGACAGCTAGAACCCCTGGTTTCCTGCTCCTTGGTGGAGATTCCAGGCTAGAGGCAGGCAGCAAACACCTGCATTCCTGCCAAGCAGCAGGCACGGCGCTGGGCGCAGGAAGGACACCAGCGAAGGCACTAGTGAAGGCACAGATGCCCGCACCCTCGAGCGTCCCTGCTGCAGCCACAGGCCGGCCCCACCACAGAGCTCTGGGAACTCAGGGAAGCGGGTGCACCTGGGGCTTCCCTAGCTCATGGGCAAAGTGGGGATAAGTCAGTGCCAGGACCACTGAGGGCCACAGAACAAGGAGTCACTCAACGCTAGTTAGTCTCACTGCGATTGGAAAAGTTTACACTCCATTTATGTGGACTTTCTAGAAATACTGCACTGATGTTCACCTCACCACAGGCAGAAAGGACACAGCTTTCGCATCAGACAAGTCTGAGGATGCGCCTGGACTTCCCAGTCCACCCAGCTCCTCCAGGTCCCAGGCGCTGCAGAAGCCACAACCTGTGACTAAGACAATTAAGTCACTCCTGGTGTATGGTCATGTTATGTGGGGGTGGGGACTTAGTCACTCTAAGGCAGACATCCAATGCTGTGGAGCTTATTTTAGGTTGAGTGGAATCAATTTCACTTTGCAAACATGTATTGGACAACAGAAGATGCCCAAAGAAGTAGGAAAAAACCAGCCTGAGAAATAGTCTTTCTTCATTCAAGGCCTGGGGATTCAGGAACACAGAAAAGACATTTTCAATTTTATCTTATAATTAAATACCAACTCTACTGGGCGAAAGCACCCCATCACATTGGTATTAAGCCTGAATATCATTATTGCCACTTTGACTCCTATCACCATAAAAAGGCATTTTCCATTCCCCTAACAAAACCATCCGAAGAATATCTGTATAATTTTGAGCAAGTTGGGTTTTGCTCACTTTTGAGCATTAACTAAATTAAGCCGGCTCACCAAGAATGGCCCCTGAAAAACATGGTGGAGGCCTGACATGATGGCTCATGCCTGTAATCTCAGCTCTTTGGGAGGCCAAGGCAGGAGGATCACCAGAGGCCAGGAGTTCAAGACCAGCCTCGACAGCATAGTGAGATCCAGTCTCTACAAATAAAAAATAAAATTAGCTGGGCCTGATGGTGCATTCCTGTCTTCCCAGCTGTTCGGAAGGCTGAGGCAGGATGATCACTTGAGCCTAGGAGTTTGAGGCTGCAGTGAGCTACGCCGGTGGCACCACACGCTAGCCTGGGGGACAGCGCCAGACCTAGGTCCTCTTCGTGGTCTGCGAAAGAGTGGAATATTGGGAATTAAGATCTGTTTTGCTCCCACCACAACCACATAGGCACTGCATGCCCTTACCTATGTTACTTCTCTTTGTGAGTCTTTCTCCCCATGAGGAGATGCCTCTCTTGAGGGTCGTGTATTTAGGCTTGGAGATGAGAATTGTAACGCTCCTAGTATACAAAGTGTTTTCAACAAATGGTGGCTGCGGTTGTCTTAATATGTGCAATTTTACCACAATTTCACATCCCACAGAAAACTCCCCTGAAATTACGCTGGCTGCGGTGGCTCACACCTGTACTCCCGGCACTCTGGGAAGCCAAGGCAGGCAGATCACGAGGTCAGGAGATCAAGACCATCCTGGCTAACATGGTGAAACCCTGTCTCTATGAAAACTACAAAAATTAGCTGGGCATGGTGGCACGCATCTGTTGTCCCAGCTACTCGGGAGGCTGAGGCAGGAGAACTGCTTGAACCCGGGAGGCGGAGGTTGCACTGAGCTGAGATTGCGCCACTGCACTCCAGCCTGGCAACAGATCGAGACTCCTTCTCAAAAAAAAAAAAAAAAGAAAGAAAGAAAGAAAAAGAAATGAGAAAAAGAAAAAGAAATTCCCCTGAAATTAACACTTGAATGTTCATGTTCTCTCATTTCTAGCTAATGGCAATAGTCTTCTATGTAAGGGCAAATCAAGTACTAATATAAAATCAGAATAAAATGGTAAAAGAAACGGGGGCATGACAGATAAATTCTGGAGGGGTACCTACTTACCGTCAGGGTAAGTCTGTGGCCGCTAAGACCAGGCTGTCTGAGCACATCAGGAGGTGAACTTTCTCAAAACAAAACAAAACAAAAAAAAAAACGCGTCCAAATGCTTAAACGGTTCGAGATCGTATCACTATAGGAGAAAGCTGTTCACAGAGTCTACAAAACAATCTGTGGCTTCGGCTCTGCCAGGGAAAGAATGCCCAGACCACCCGCCATGGCGGGCTTCCCCAGGGACAGCTCAGGTGACCCATGTGGGCTCGAGGCCACCATATTTGATGTCACCTGCGGAGCTGAGGGCAGCTGTCTCCCATTAACTCGAGGCTGTACTCGGCAAGCCGTGTTCCCACAAAATACCGTCTCCAAAGCACCTTTTTCTCCAGAAGAGAAGAGGCGTGGGTTTCCTAGCCTCCAACGTGAAAACCCCCCCAGGTGGGAGAACCAGGGAAACAGAGAACACAGTAATTCTGCCAATGTAGGCTCATCTCACGAACTCCCAAGCATTTTAGCAAACTTTTGGACAATGACCCAGAAATATTCCCAATACATACAGCATCTTCTCTCTTTTTTAAACTTGTTTATTTTTTGTAGGCACAGCGTCTCACCGTGTGGCCCAGGATGCTCCGGAACTCCTGGGCTCCAGCGAGCCCTCGGCCTCCCGCAGCAGAGGTGACAAGCAGGAGCCGCCGCCCACGGTCCCCGGCACCTGAATTCCAAAACCACCTTAAACCTGACCTTCCACCCGCCCCGGCGGCTTCCAGAGATCAGTTCCTCTTCCCGTGCCAAAGGTTTCTTCCCTTTCGCGGCCCGGGTAGGGTCAGTCACTCAAGGTGCCCCCCCTGCTTCTGGAAGCCTTTGACTGAGAAGCCACCCTGGGTCCCGTCCCCGGCCCCAAGGTAGCCCGATTGGAGCCCCACGTGTCCGGGCGGGTGTAGGTAACGCGGACCCGGCTCCTTGCACTTCACTCCCCGATTTCTCCAGTGCCAGCCTCGGCCGCATCTCATTTTCTGTCTCTGAGAACCCCACCCTGTAGGAGGCACACTGATGCTGAGTCGTTTCACTCGAACGCCACCGCCAGAGCCCTTGCCCGGACCGCGGAGGCGCGGGGAGGGGAGCGGGAGGCGGGCTGCGGGGCGGGGCCTGGCACTGACACGCGGGGCCCCGGCGGACCCCGCAGCGCGGCTTCCCCTGCTCCGGCGGCGGGCGCTGGGCCTGGGAGGGCGGCGCGGCGGGCCCGGGGAGCTCACGGAGACGACGGGCCGGGCATCACGTAGGCGCCCGCGCTGGGCGGGGCGGTGCCCACGGGGCTCCAACCTGCGGCACCCGCGCGTTCAAGGGCGAAGGGAAGGTCACGGGCGCCGTGGGCGGCGCGCCCCTCCCGGTCCATCCCTGCGCAGTGCACGGTCCCGAAGCGGGAGGAAACCGGCATCCGGGCCTTTCCGCGCAACCGCGGCAGGAGGAACCCGGCAAATGACAATCAAAACCCGGCTCGGGACCGTCGTGTCTCCAGCGCGCGATCCCGAAGCCTCCCGGGCTGCGTCCGCCCGGGCAGCACCGAGCCACCTGCCGGGAGCCACGCGGGCTGGGACACTTCGCAGTCCGCGCCCCGGCGCCCCCACGTGCACTCGGGGCCTGGGCGCGCGGTCACCGAGCCCTCCCCCCTCCCGTGTTCCACATCCTCCCCGCGCGCCCGCGTCCGTGGCCCAGGCTCGGGCCTCCCCCCGAGAGCAGCGTCCACGTTTCGGGGCCAGGGAAGCCCGGGGCCCGCGCCGCGCGGGTGACGTCCCGGAGTCCCCGCTTCCTGGTCCTTCCCGTCCACGGAGGCTGGCGGGGGGGCGGGGGGAGGGAGGGCCGGGACTCATTTTAGTTTTCGGTTTTGTCACGAGCCGGAAGGCGACAGCCGGGGAGGGCGCAGGAAGCCCTTTTTAAAATCCCGCAGCGGAAACGCGAGGCGCAGCGGGACCGCCCCGGAGACGCCCGGCGGGAACCGGCGCACAAACCCCGCCGCGTCCCGCATTGCAGCACCGGGACCGCCCTCGTCGCGAGGGGGAGCGATGGGACAGGAGGCGCGCGGGGACCGGCCGTTTCTTCCGCCACATTCTGCGGGTGGCGTGGGGCGGAGCTGGGGGGAACCGCTTAGGAAGTGGTCGCGCCATCCCCAAGCCTCGGAGGGGACGCCCGGCCCCGTCCCGCAGCTCCGAGGCAAACGACCCCGAGGGCGCCCAGGAGACCCCTCGGCCGGGCTCAAAGCAAAAAATACCAGGGAGGTGGGAAGCGCACTCACCTTCCGGACCAAGCTCCTGCGGCCACCGAATACCCGCCCCCGCCCGCCCGGCTGGGACCCCGGGGCCGCGCCGCAGGTTCCCCCGCCGACCCCGCCCCGGCGCGGGCTTCTCCCTGGTCCCACCGCTTCCTCGCTCCTCGCCCCGGTTCCCCCCTTCACTTCCCTCCTCTCCTCCCCGGGTCCCCCATCGCCGTCGCCGGGCCCACCCTCCCCCCACCCCGCTCCGTCCGTCCCTCCCTCGCCGCCCGGAGCCGGGCGCGCACCTTGGGCATCCCCGCCGCTGGTCAGCACGCCGATAGCCTTGCCGGCCCCGGAGAGGTGCTCCAGGAGCTTCCGCAAGGAGCCCTTGGGGCCCCGGGAGTGGTCCGCGTCCATGGCGAGGAGGCCGAGGGAGCCGCTCGCCCGGGTGCGCAGCAGGCAATGAGGACCCTGCCCGCGCGCGCCCGACTGCGAACCGTGGCCCCGCCCGCGCCCCCGCCTGGCCCCAGCGCCAATGGGCGGTGACGGGCGGGGCCGAGCGCGCGGGAGGGGCCTGCGGGGGCCGGGGGCGCGGGCGCGGCGGGGGGGGGGGCGGGGGCCGGGGGCG
>PVKP010034449.1:11715-24310 GCA_004027715.1 Plecturocebus donacophilus
CTGCGGGTGGGGCCGCGTCGCAGGTGCCGGAGCCTCGCAGGTGGGCGGGACGACTCAGGTTGGGGGCTCTAGACAGGACACGAGCGCGAGTGGGGCCGGAGGGGGAAGGGGGACCGCCGGGGCGGGGTCACCGAGTTTGCCGGGCGCGCCAGGGCGGGGCGGGATGGAACCCGGGGAGCATCTCCGGGGGCGTTAGAGACCGTGAGTGGGCGCGAGCACCAGGGCGGGAGGAAACCCGGCCGCTGTGGGGGGCGCGATGGCTGGGCGGGGCGGAATGGGGGCGCGGAGGCTGTGGGGACCGAGCCCGGCCGCGCACGAAGCTTCTCGCTGCCCGCAGGATTCCGCCTGGGGCGGCCCCGTAGAACCCGCGCCGCCCCGCCCAGGTGTCCTCTGCAGCCTGAGGTCGGGAAAGGCGGACCCGAAGTGGAGCCTCCAGGTGGTGGGAAGACGGGAGCACCGCGGGCTGCGCCGGGACAAAGCTGCCATTTCTCGGGGCCGCCGGGGCTCTGCTGCTCCTGGATCCGCAGCCCCGCACTGGGGAGGAGAAGCCTTGGCGTGGAGGAGGGTCTCGGGGAGCGACCCTTACAGACGTCCTGGCGCCCGGGCCTGGGCTCGCCGAAGTCCGAGTGGGGCCGGAGGAGGCGGGCGGCCCCTCTACCCACGGCCCCGAGCGCGGCTGTGTGCTCCGCCGGCCCCGCCCGTGAACTCCACCTGCTGAAATACGCACAGCCAGGGCGCTGCGGGCGGCCATCCGCAGCTGAACCGCCTGAAGCCCCTTGCCCTGCGGCGGAAGAGAGGGCAGCCCCGGTTCCTCCAGTGCTCACCCCCGGAGAAGGGCGCCGAAGCGGCCCACTGGACGGCTCACCGGAGGACGATCCTGTGCCCTGGGTGTTGAACAGATAAGAGACTAAGAGGCTTCTTCTGTGAACCGGAGAACGCGAAGGCATCGCAAAGGAGCGGCTCGCCTAGGGCAATCCTGGGGAAAAGATGGAGAGGCATGGATTTTTCTCGGATGTGTGCTTCCTCCCGGGGCTCATCCTTCTGAACATCGAATATTAAGTGCAAAGGGGGGAAAAAGAAACCTGCTGCGGACAGAGCTGGATGGTCTGATCTCTACCTTGGTCAGAATTAACGGAGCAATTCCTAACCCCTCGTGGTCCGCAGAATCACCTGTCCTAGTCACACCCCTCTGAACCACTGAAGTCCAATTTCTGGGCGTGCAGCCAGGGAAAGTGTAATTTTAAACCAGCCCCCAGGTTACTCCTACGAGTGCAAAGTCAGAGAGTGCTGCTCTCATGCACTCAGCCTGGGTTTATTCTATTAATAAAAAAGGAAAGGAGAATCCTGGGTGTCTTAAGGTGGCAGTTGGGTGGCCTTGGCCTTGAGCAGAGCCAGCCTCTCAGCACCTGCTCTCACCGCTGGGCTCAGGATCTGTGCTGGAGAGTAGACGGGCTAATTATTCATGCCTTCCTAGAGCAAATCACATGTGGAGAAGGTGGTGCACACTGAATTTTATTTTAGCCAAATGTCCCTTATCTCCTTACACAATATTTTTATAATTGAACATTAGAGGACGGGTCATTTGTCATCCTACTGTCTATAATACAGAAAACAATAGATGCAACCTAACAGTTCAAACATGACAAGTTAAATCAATGATGGTAAAAATATACGCTGGAATATTTAATTATTTTTACTGTTAAGAAGGTAAGTATCGACTGACATGGAAATACGTTCAGGACATACAAATAAGTGAAAAGGCAGACCTGGGCACAGTGTGAGCCTGTGCATGCCTGTGTGTGAGTGTGTGTGTGTGTGTGTGAGTGTGCATACATATGTAAATGTATCTGAGCATTTTATTTCCTTTCTTTTGCCTAGTATGAGTAATACCATGTTTCCCTCCAATGAGCAGGTATTGTTTCCGGAGTAAAAGTAGTTAAAAACAATAAAATTCAGAATGTTCAGACGCCCAGGTTATGGATATGTTGAAAAGTTTGTATGTAAGGGCTGGGGTCAGGATGGTCACTGACCATCTTCCCACATCTGTTCTCATGAGGCTGGCCCTTTGCTCAGTCAGTCAAGGAATTAGCATACATTAATATACACCTGTAGCTAAGATGAAAGAGCACAGCCATGGCTCTTTTTTTTTTTTTTAAGTCATATGTTTTAATAGTTCTACAACTAGAAGTATTTTTTAAAAAATATTTGGCCTTAGCAATGAATCATCAAGTTCAAGAGATGTTGCATGCCGTGCCGAATGTGCAGCTTCCACCAGTAGGACCTGACGTGTGTTTGTTCTTCATTGCCCCTTGACAGATTAAACGTCTGTGGTCCACACCAGCACACACGTATACCACAGGAATAGTTACTCCAGGGGCCAGGAGTTCAGGCAGGCTTCACTGGGCCCTCTGCCCCAGGGACTCTCTGCAGCTACGACAGGTGTCTGCCCAGGGCTGCGATGTCTTCTGAAGGCTCATGCTCATCAGGGGAGGAGCTGCTTCCATGCTCACTCCTGTGTCACTGGCAGGATTCTGTTGCTTCCCGGCTGTTGGACTGAAGGCCCCAGTCTCTCCCTGCCATCAGCTTCAGGCTGCCCTCTGCCCTAGGCAGGCGGCTGGCTTTGCCAGAAGTAACACCAGGAGAGAGTTCAAGTGGACAGAACGCGCAGCCCTTCCCAGCCCAGTCTCAGGAGAGACCACCATCTCTTGTCTGATTCTATTCATTACAAGTGAGCCACTGAGTCCAGCCCTCTTCGAACGTCTGGCTGTGAACACCGGGGGCCAGGGCCACGGGGAGCTGCTGGGAGGCATGCTGCCTAGGCCGAGGTGATGGAGGACATGCATAGTGCAGATGCCCTTCCCTCTTCCCCGCTGTGGTGAATGCAGAAGCCGCTGATGTGCCCTGGAGGAGTTCTGGTGTCCCGGGAGGGAGAAGCTCCCTGCCAGGAGGGCACCTCGACCCAGTGCCCAGGTGTGTTGGGCTGCATATCCCACCACCGGGGCCAGCTGAGCTGCAGCCTCTTCCCCTCCCCTACTGTCTCTGCCTGTGCGTGGAGTGAGCATCTCCAATCTGCAGGGGCCAAACTGAGCTCAGGCCTCTGCACCCCTGCACGGTACCCCACCCCTCAGCCTTCCTCACCTCAGCTCCCGGGGGCTCAGGCTGAAACCTTGGGGTGCTCCTCTACCCCAGCGTCTAAGTCCCTCAGGAAATCTCCCGGCTCTTCATTTCATCTGGAGCCACCGGGGCCCAGCCACCGCCTGTGACCTGGACCAGCACGGGCTGCCCCCCCATCCCCTGCTCTTTCTCCCCCCTCCCCTCCCACCCACCCCACCTGTACCCCACCTCCACGTCTCCGATGTCCTCAGCTTCCGCTTTGAAGTCAGAGTGTGCTTACCAGACGTAATTCAGGCCTCTCCTCTGCTGACTCAGAGTCACAGGCCCCACACTGGCCCAATGGCCTGTCCTCTGGTCCCACCGGGTCCTGGAGCTGCCTGGAGGCCCATGTGGGCACCTGACAAGCTCAGGCCCAGCCTGCTCTTTCCTCAGCCCAGCCCTCCTCTCCCTGCCCACCTGCCCACCTTCCTCAGGTCTGTCCTGCAAGGTCACCTGCATGGTGAGGCCTCCCCAGATCACCCTCTTAGAAATTTCAGCCTCCACACACACCCCTGTTCCCTCCCCGCTTCCCTTAAAACAGCCTCGTCAGTGTCACACATGGGCATTTCACCTGCTGGGCTTCTCGCCAGGTTCCCCTGCTGAACTCTGAATGCGGTGGATTCAGACATCTTTGTCTATTCCCTGCTGCAGGCCCAGGGCAACAGCGGAGCTCGGCACACAGTCAGCCTGCCGTGGGTGCCGCTAATGAATGAGAGTGAGTGAGCTCGTCAGTGAATGAGTGAGTGGATGACTGAAGGAGTAAATGAGTGAGTTAATGAGTGGGTGAATAAATGAACAGGAGTAAGTCAATGTGTGAGTGCGTTAATTGGTGAGTGACTTAGTGAATGAGTGAATGAATGAGCAAATAAGCGAATAAGTAAGTAATGAATGACTTAGTGAATAAGTGAGTGAGTGAATGGTTGAGTGAATCAGTGAGTGAGTGGATGAATGACTTAGTGAATCAGTGAGTAAATGAGTGACAGGGAATGAATGAGTGATGAGTGAGTGAATTTGTGAGTAAATGAATGAGTGAATGAATCAGTGAGTGAGGGAATAAGTGAGCAAATGAGTGAGTGAATAAGTGAATGGGTGAGTGAGAGAGTGAGTGAATGAGTGAGTGGATGAGTGAGTAAAGAAGTGGATGAGTGAGTGAAGAAGTGAATGAGTGAGTGGATGAGCAAATGATTAAATGAGTGAAGGGGTGAGTGAGTGACTGAGTCAATAAATGAGTGAGTGTGTGAGTAAAGGAGTGAGTGAATGAGTGAGTGCCTGAATGGCTGAGTGGGTGAATGAGGGAGTGAATGAGTGAATCAGTGATCTTAGCCTGGTGTGACGTCACACCTGCAGTCCCAGCTACTTGGGAGGCTGAGGCAGAAGGATCACTTGAACTCAGGAGTTCGAGATTACAGTGAGCTATGATTACATCACTGCACTCCAGCCTGGGCAGCAGAGTGAGACACTATCTCCTGAAAAATAAATAAATAAAATAAAAAGTGCTGGAGTCCATATCCAAGCCCACAGCCAATGGCAACATGTGGATCCTTCCTTGGATTTGTATAGTCTGCTCTCTTGTCTAAGTGTCAAATGACGCTCACATTGTGTGTAACTACTTCCACCTTTGTGTGGCTTCTCCTTCCTTAAATATGCAGATGCAGATTGCACAGAGTTCTGAGAAAATCAAACAATAAATCAGCCGTGTGCAGTGGCTCATACCTGTCATCTCAGGTAGGAGCTGACACAAGGATTGCTTGAAGCCAGGAGTTTGAGACCAGCCTGGGCCACATAACAAGATCCTGTCTCTGCAAAAAATAAAAAAATTAAAAATTATCAGGGAATGGTAGCACACTTTTAATCCCAGCTACTCAGGTGGCAGAGGCCAGGGGACTGCTTGAGCCTGGGAGGTTGAGACCGCAGTGAGCCTTGATCACACCACTACACTTTAGCCTGGGTAACACAGTAAGACTCTATTCCAGAAAAACAAAACAAAACAAAACACAGATGGAAGTTTCTCAAGACTTTGATGCAGAAACATGTTGCCCTGAATCAATTAAAAATAATATATTCAAACTAGAGAAAGAAAGAACAAAAGAAGTTGCATTATTGCTGTAAAGTATGAGGCCATTACCAGTTTTACCTTCTCTAGGACATTTTCTCAGTGGTGTCAACTGAAGACCACTTCACGGAAGGACTTCATCTTCTGAGCACGTTGGAGCGCGACGGTTGAAGGGAATTCCTGGCCTTTCCGATACGGTGAGTGTCATGTGGAAGCAGTGGCCGTCGTGTGTGTTATGTCGGTGACATCAAAGCAGAAGGCGTTGGTTTGTTCTTTCATGAACATCATCTGAACACTTCCCTAATTCCTAGCGTTATGTCAGAAAATGGGGGGAGAGACATTGTTCTTTATTGGAAAGTAAGTTACATACATTTCCCAGTTGGAAAAAAAGTCATGATTTTAGCCATGCCAGACGAGGCAGATATGTCCTATGCCTCAGTGATGGAAGCTGCTTCTGAATCCTGATTGACAGGTATCTTCCACGAACTGCTACCTGTCGCCATGTACAAGCTTGAATTCATAATGACGAGTCCTTGAAGCTCCCTTGCTGCCCGCACTGAACTGGAGTGGCTCCTGGCCGCGGCATTCGAGGGAAAACTTGCTGGGATATTTGAAATCAAGCCATGAACAGAATGCTCTTCCAGTTTGCCAGGATGTACAGCCAGAGCGTTATCCTCGGTAGTTGTATATGCCAGCATCAGGCCGCAGTTTTTACCATTTTGTGTGTGTAAACTTTGACATTCTGATGTAAGCCACGGCCTCTTCCTCTGCCTACCCGCTGTTGTGTGGGTTAGAGAAGTCCTGAGCCTGCAGGAGGAGGGACGGGTGCAGCGAAGCCCAGGCCCGGGCCAGGGTCAGAGCTGCGGTCACACGTCCAGGGGCGGACAGCGCCGCATTCCTGGAAGGCCCAAGCCTGGAGTCTAGGTGGTCTTTGAGCCCAGACCAAACAGAGATTTTGGTCCAGGGAATGAGAGCGTCACTCACCAGGAAAGACACTGGGGCGTTTGTGGGCAGACTTTACCACCTTCCGCCCCTTCCCTTGCCATGCCCTATTTGAAAAGAGGTCACTTCCACTGCAGTGAGCCGAGATCGAGCCGCTGCCCTCCAGCCTGGGCAACAGAGCGAGACTCTGTCTCAAGAAAAAGAAAAAAGAAAAGAAAAGAACAGAAAAGAAAAAAAAAAAGAGATCACTTCAAAGCTTCCCTGTTCAAACAGTTGACCCTTGAAGAACACGGGTTTGAAGTACGTGGGTCACTTACTTACACGTGGGTTTTCTTTCACTTCTGCCCCTCCCGAGACAGCAAGACCGATCCGTCCACCTCCTCAGCCCACTCAGTGCAGAGATGAGGAGCCACTTAATGAATAGTAAACCTATTTTCCTTATGATTCCTTTATTTCCACTTATACAATACCTGTAACATATAAAATGTGTGTTAACTGACTATCTGTGTTACCACTGAGGCTTCCACCCAAGAGTAGGCTGTTAGTAAATCCATTTTGGGGGAGTCAGAAGTTACGAGCCGAATTTCAACTGTGTGGAGGATTGGCACCCCTAATCCTGCATTGTTCATGGGTCAT
This sequence comes from Plecturocebus donacophilus, assembly GCA_004027715.1. NCBI lineage: Eukaryota > Metazoa > Chordata > Mammalia > Primates > Pitheciidae > Plecturocebus > Plecturocebus donacophilus. Next base: position 18,500 of record PVKP010034449.1, read on the forward strand.
CTGTATTGCTCAAGAGGTGGTCATTGGAACACTCCTTAGAAGCAGACTATTTTTTTGTTTAAAAATTTTTTTGCTACAATAGGGCAGTCATTTAAGTTCCTAGGATTGCTCACTTCTGAGCTTCTGCTACCCTAGACCAAGTGCTGATCCTTTCTGTCACCCAACATACTCAGGGGTCGCTTCCACCCACCACAGGACCCACTCCCACCTTCCACGAGCTGCTCCTTCCGCTGCCTGTGGTCCTGAGGGTCAGCCTGTCCAGCCAGACCAAGTAGGGAGGTGGGTCCTCTCCTCTGTCCCGGTTCATTGATGGGCATAGGATGCGGGGGGGGCCACCCAGCTCCTGCTAATCCCACTGGATCGTTAGGTGGGGAGAGTCAGCCTGCATGGTGAAACCAAAGGGAGCTGTGAGATGGAGAGTGAGAGTGAGAGAAACTAAGAGTGAGTGAGAGAGACAGAGAGAGAGAGAGAGAGAAAGTGAGAGAGAGACAGAGAGACAGAGTGAGAGAGACAGAGAGACAGAGAGACAGAGATAGACAGAGAGACAGAGAGAGAGTGAGAGACAGAGATAGAGAGACAGAGAGATAGAGTGAGAGAGACAGAGACAGTCAGAGAAGCAGAGATGGAGAGAGAGACACAGAGAGACATAGAGAGATGGAGAGAAAGATGAGGGGAAGAGAGAAACAGAGACACATGCAGAGTCTTAAAAAGAGAGAGAGACAAAGCAACCAACTGAGAGACCCAGAGAGGTAAACAGACAGATAAAGACAGAGACGGAGAGGTGAGACGGAGACACAAGCAGAAGCTCAGCCTTCCTGGAATTGCTCCTCTCTAAAGTCGCCACCCTGTTTCTGCACTTCCGGTCACCTCCAGGAATCCAAGTCCCCTGCCTTCTGCATCTCCCCACGCGCTCTCACTGAATCCTCCTGAGGTCTGCCTTCCCAGTGACAACTCCCAGCTGACTTCCAAACAACCAACAAATAAAACGGTTTTAAAACAATTGCTTCCACCACGTCTGTAGTTCCTCAGTTTTCCTGAACGTTACGGTGCTGATTCTTAATGCCTCTCTTCAACATCCTCCTCTGCTTTTCTTTGGAACATGAATTAACATGAGTAGAGCACAGCATAGTATAGTGAATATAGACTACAAATGATGCTTCATGCATACTGTATGATTAATGATACACACTGCATAACTAACTTATTTTTGCCATTTCTTGCTATGCTTTGAAGGTGTCCCCCAAATTTCAAGTGTTGGAAATTTAATCCCCCATGCAATAGTGCCGAGGGGAGGGACCTCTGAGCGGTGATCGGGTCATGAGGGTGTTTTGCCCTCATGAGTGGATAGATGTAGTTATCGGGGAGTGGGTTCATTACCACAAGAGTGGGTGGGCTGGTAGCAAAGTCGGCTCGACCCCTCTTACTCCCCCACGGTCTCTTGCTGTGCCGCCTTCCTGTGGGATGACACCGCACGAAGGTCCTTGCCAGATGCCGGCCAGCCCTTAACCTTTTACTTCCCACCTCCAGGGCGGTCAGAAGTGAGTCTCTGTTCTTTGTAAATTACCCAGTCTCAGGAACTCTGTTAAGAGAAGCAGAAAACAGGCTAAGACAAAATGTTTCGGGATCCTTTTCCCTCACAGTTGCAGTGAGAAATTTATAGCTTTGTTTTGCTTTGTGGCAGATGAACTGCTAAGTAATGGGCCTAATTTTGAAGGTTTCTCTTTCCATCCAAACATTCGATCCATTTTCTATTACACTGCGTTGTTGACCCTTGCTTCTGACGTCCCAGAGATGTCTGGAAGAAAACCACGGAGGAAACCTTGAGAGCCATACAGTCTGTCTTATCTAACCGCCCTCTGGACTTGGAGAAGGATGCTTGTGAGAACCAGGGAGCTGAAGATGTAGCCCAGCTCAAGCCACTTTTCTGGAAAAGCTTTCAGAACAGAGCCATTCCCTGGGAGCATCACAGCTGTTAGACTTCACAACAGGCAGCAGATAGCAGTCAGAGGCCATGGATCATTTTGCCTGAATTCCTTCCAGCATTGTGTTTCAGGAACGTTGAAACTTCCCCCACCTCCACTCGGGTCTCAGGTTTCTCTTTCCAATCCCAAGCAGTCTTGTTTTTGAATGATCCCCAAGAAGATGATGTCTTAGCATTATATACGGTTGACTTCTAAATCTTCTAGATTCAGAAAGAAAGAATATGGAAGTAATTCAGAGCACTGGAGTTTTATTTATGTATTGATTGAGATGGAGTCTCACTCTTGTTGCCCAGGCTGGAGTGCAATGGCACCATCTCGGCTCACTGCAGCCTCCGCCTCCCTGGTTCCAGTGCTCCTCCTGCATCAGCCTCCTGAGTAGCTGGGATTACAGGTGTGCACCACCGTACCCGGCTGATTTTTGTATTTTTAGTACAGACGGGGTTTCTCCATGTTGGTCAGGTTGGTCTTGAACTCCCGGCCTCAGGTGATCTGCTTGCCTCGGTCTCCCAAAGTGTTGGGATTACAGGCGTGGGCCACTGTGCCTGGCCAGCACTGGGGTTTTTAGCGAGAAGACTTTGCAGTGGTGAGGGGACTCTTTGTACCCTTCGAATTCCCGGCATGCTTCTTCCTCACACGACCCTTGCTTGTGCCTCTCTCCAAGCCTGTCTGTGAATAATCCACTCATCCTTCCCAGCTCAACTAAAATGCCGTGTGACACAAACAGTTGGTCCAGCAGCCATTTCCTCCTCCTCTTCTGACCGAGGCACTGCACCAAACGCTTCATTCTCCAGCTGCCTCTGTGCACCCATGTGGCCATGTGGGTTTATTCTGGCCCACGTGATAGAAGAAGAATCATTGAGCAGGACTTCCAAAAGGCATCCTTAAAAGGATCCAAACTATTCAGCATGCCTCCCCCCGCCCACCGCCGTCTTCCTGGAATGCAGCTGTGATTGCAGGAACAAAGCTGCTATCTTGGGGCATGAGGTAATCCGAAACCTACAGCTACGCTCAGTCAAGGTGCCTGAGGGAATGATAGAGGAAGCTTGGCCCTCTGATGATGTCCAGGTCCACTGCACAGGAGGATTGCCTGCCTGGAGCCCTGGGGCCCAGGCGCTCCCACCCTGTGGATGCACTTTCATTTTCTGTAATCTGCTTTTGTTGCACCATTCTTACCTTGCTTCATTTGTGCATTTTCTCCAGTTCTTTGTTCAAGGCACCAAGAACCTGGACACCTTCAACCAGTAACATTATCTTAATATCTTGTTTTAAAACTAAACCCTATTTTTCATCTGTTCACCTAGTTTTTAGATAATCACAAAGAAATGCAACTTGGAATGTACCACACTTAACATGTGGGTCACTGTGAGCTACACAACAGGTTTTATGTTTAAAAGTTTGCAGCACATTTTGTTGCTCTTTCATTTACAAACTACAGTAAATACTTTATTTGCCCATTTAGGTCATTTCCTCACTTGACCTTCTTCTGGGCTGAAGCGCATTTGCTTTCCAGCACTCCTCACAGCCGCACACAGCAGCCCTGTTTTCTCCCAGTGCTGACGGACTCGGCTTCTGGGTGCCCCGTTCTCCTGGCTTCCTGGACACCGCACCTCTGGCTTTCGCTCCAAGATTTGACCCCACTTAAGAATTCAGAAACTTTCTTTTTAAACTTTATTCTCAGATTTTTTTTTAAGTCAGGCCAAGAAAAAAAAAAGGGGGACACATAAAGTGCGGTGAGTCAAGTGTGAGTGTAAAGTTCCAGGATGAAGCCAGATTCGCAGGACCCTGCTGGGGCAGCGTCTGTGCTCAGGAGTCATGCTCATCCCGGAGCTTCCTGGGACCCAGACCCTAAAAAAGAGGGGAAGAAAGAGTATAACAGAAGTGAATGCTAAGGTTCTCCATAAGGTTCCTTTTTTAAAAAATGTGTTTTCCCCTTAATTTCTAGGCATTTAGCATCATGGAAATAGAACAGTAGCATCTTCTACGTGCAGGGCTGAGCTTTCTCAGGTGGGCAGAATAAACCAGAAACCAGTACACAGAGCAGAGGGTGGGTTGGCCTGTGTGGATGGGCGCAGAGGGCCTGGGCTGATCCTGAGGGTGTTTCTACCATGACACGTGTGGGATAGGGGAGGGGAGAGAGAAGTGGGGAGGAAGACAGAGAGAGAGAGAGAGAGTGTGAGAGAGAAAGGGAGGGAGGGAGGGAAAGAGGAAAGGAGGGAGGGACAGAGAGGGAGAAAGAGAGAGAGGAAGGGGGAGATAGGGAGAAAGGGAGGGAGGGAGAGAGAGATAAAGGGAGGGAGGGAGGACAGAGAGAGGGAGAAAGAGGGGGGGACAGGAGAAGACCAATTCACCACTTCTGTCCAAACAACCAGGCCGCCTGTCCAGTGCCCCAGCGTTTCTTCTCTAAAGGGTTTGGAGCACATCGTTTTTGATTCCCTTGTTCCCACAGCTCTTCTAGAATATGACCATCTTCTGACTGTTCTTTTCCGTCCATTTAAAAAAATATGCTCCTATGATTAGAGCTTGCTTCCCTCTCCTGTTAGCTATATCCTGGCAACATTCCAGGAATGACTTTAATTTTATTGGCAGTAGGTCCTCAAATTTCTTCCTACAAAACATACTTCTGGAACTCTTCTCTGGAGATAGCTAATTTCAGATCGTGTTTATGAATTCCTGAGATTCTCATTCAGAGTTAAGGATTTTCCCCTGGCTTCTGCCCATTTGTTCATGAGGATTTGTCTGAATTCTCTGTGAGTCAAGGGAGCCATCGTACCTGGAACCTGCAGACTTGTTTACGGGGGCTGGAGTGTGTGTCTGTGAGTATGTGTATGTGTGTGTGCGAGTGTGTGTGTGCATATATTCTCTCTCTCTCTCTCTCACACACACACACACACACACTCAGGAGGTTAAGCAAACTTCATTTGTATTCCTTGCTTTCTTTTCTTTTCTTTTGAGACAGTTTCATGCTGTAACCCAGGCTGGAGTGCAGTGCCGTGCTCCGCCTCCTGGGTTCAAGCAATTCTGCCTCAGCTTCCTGAGTAGCTGGGATTACAGGCATGTGCTAATTTTTGTAATTTTAGTAGAGACGGGATTTCATCATGTTGGTCAGGCTGGTCTCCAACTCCTGAACTCAGGTGACTCGCCTGCCTCGGCCTCCCAAAGTGCTGGGATTACAGGTGTGAGCCACCACACCCAGCCTGTATTCCTCGCTTTCAAAACTGAAATGCAGTGGGAAGGTGGGGCCTGGGCGCTAGGCTGGCCTCCCCGTGTGGTGACTGCAGGCTTCCTGCCCCAAGGAAAGACCCACCTCATGGACTCGCCCTTAGCATCTCTCGGCCTCAGAGGACCCAGCTCTGTGGTGGCAACAGCCTGAAAGTCCCTGTGGTCTGGGAACCTTCATCGTCCTGACAAACAAGGAAACCAGAGGCAACTGGGAAAGCTTTGGAGGAGTGGCCACGTCACCTCACAGCATGCACGTGTCTGCAGGGCCAGCTGAGTTCTGGGGGCTTGAAGGTGGCCTCCGGAAATGGTGACCTGAGGAACAGATAGGAGCTGGAATTTGGGCCTCCTCTGGGAGGACCCATCAAGAAAGCAGGACGTGAGTGGGAGGGGGCGGAGTTGTGTGAGGGAGCTGGGTAGCCCTGGGTGGTGTCCAAGAAGGGTTGGGGGAGCTGGATGCGTGGGGGCAGCCAGAGCAGAAAATGGTGTAGACAGCAGGAAAGAAAGCAGGTAGGGGGAGCAGGTGTAGACAGCAGGTGAGAGATCAGGTGAGGAGAACAGGTGTAGACAGCAGGTGAGAGATCAGGTGAGGGGAGCAGGTGTAGACAGCAGG
>PVKP010034450.1:0-24211 GCA_004027715.1 Plecturocebus donacophilus
GATGCATTCACGTCACGGGTTGGCTTATCTAGAAGCAGATGCCAAGATGAAGATTGATCTGCAGGATATTTATTAGGAATCAGCATCTTTGGAAAGGCAGAGGGAAGAAGCAGGATTGGGCAGACAGAGAAGTCAAATAAACTTCAATATAGGCCCAACAATGCTTTGACCAGCCTCTTTGGGAGCTCTGGATTGCATGCACCTGCCAGAGTTGTTCTGAGTGGGCTAATACTGTTGCATCTTAACGTCCATCTCTGTCAGTCATTGGGTGTAGGGCTGTGCCAGGAAGGGATGTCCTTGGGCAGAGCACCTCCCTGTAGCTAAGGCAGATTTGGAAGGAGCTAACCACTGAGATGAGTACTCTCTTGGCGGGAAGGGGGATCTGGGTGTCAAATTTCCATGTCCACTAAAGCTCATATAGCCACAGGAGGGGAGTCTCATGATGCTTGAGGAGAGGTGGAAACTCTTCCAAGGCCTGGTGTTCCTATATTAGCAAGTAGGATTTTGAAGCTGATGAAATGTGTGCAATTAATATTAATGTGACCTTGTTCATACCCATGCCATGGTGAGTTATGGAGACATTTAAGCTTTTATATGTTAACTGCACATTTTATAATAAAAATAATAGAAATAATGAAAGAAATGACCTAAAATTTCACCATCCCTTCTAGTCATTTGCTCTCTTCTGTTTTTTTCTCAGATATGCCGGTAACTTTTATAGTCTGATTTTATTTAGTTTTTATGCTAATTCAAGGAGTTAGATCTAAAAGTCTAGACACTGTGTGGGTAAAGTGGTCTGGGTGGTAATGAAAGGGGTGTAATGTGGACAGCATGGGTGAGGAGATATAGCATACATCACTGCACAGCCCAAGCATTAGGTGAAGAATCAGATGGAGGAAATAAATTCTCTTATAGCTCTGACTACGAGCTCCACCCCCACTTTTAGAGAAATTAATCTTTATGATTAAATGGGGGTGTTGCTATTGAGAGCAATATTCTTAATATCTTACACCAGCCTGTTTCTTCTGAGTCATCAGTACAATTTCCCTGAGCTTGTTAGTTTCTACATGTTTGCCTCATAACAGGCAGCTGCATTTTGGGTTGATTATTTGCATTTTAAAAAATAGGCTGCTCACACTGCATTAAATTTTTATAGCTACTGTGTTCATTGATCAGATCACTCTGTTAGCGGTCACTATTCCTGCTGTATATTTTAATTACACTTGAACAATCAGCCTTTCTTAGTACTTGAGTAATTTGCTGAGTTTAATTTGTCCCTTTGTCTAATTCTGACTTAAATTATTTCATTAATGTTGGCAGTCCTGTACTACACACCCTTCCTGGTCTTTTTAAGTCAATTTCCTGGGGTTTTAATTATGTAGAACAGTCAATAAAAGTTGATGCCAACAAAATAACTATCAAGGCAAATGATCATGAAGAATATGTGCCCACAAGATATATTTTATTAACAGACATCCTTGACATTTATGTCAAAACATTAATTCATACCATGCTCTATGAGAATGGTCAACAATTTTATCTTTCATTTACCTAATGACAAACTATGGCACAGAGAAACCAGGCAAACTATTGAAAGCTGCACAGCAAGACAGAGGAAAACTATTAGATATTTCTAGATCAAAGAAATGTTAAAACAAATGAGTTACTTGAAAGCAATCATAACGTATTAGCTTCTAGTCAAAACACTCATTTCGGGAAACTACATATTTTGTTTTCATAGTCAAGAAATTGTAGATGAAAGGGGCCTAAGCTTCTAGTTCAGATGTATTATGCTATCTGACTTTGGGCTACATTGGACTCACAGAACTGATTTTGGGGTCCAGACAATTTTAGATTTTAAATTTGATTTTGAAAGCTGTTAAAAAAGACCTGAACTCTCCAGCTGCCCACCCTTGCTTGTAGTCTTGTTTTTGGCCTTTACCCACATTTGCTACGTTCCTGATTCTACTAGGCACTTGAGTTTGCTACACCTGATTCTTGTTCACTGTCCTCACTTTTAGCTAGAAAACTAAGAACCATAAAGCTGGAAGATACCCATAAAATTACTTGTAGCAATCAGTCTAGAACCTTAATTTGATGGATTCAGTCCAGTATATTTTCCATAGCACTGAGCAGCCTCTATAAATTTCCTTCAGAGAACTCAAGCAAGACAGGTATTTCATTACCTCTTTTTGGATTATGGAAATAAGGCCTTTCAGCTATAATATAGATACACAGAGCACATCAGCAGTTTCCCAATGTTTAAAAAGCTTGTTAGTTTGGTGTGGCATACAGAATGTTAGCTTCGAGTCAAAAGACACAGTTCCAGTCTCAGCTGTGTCACTATCTAGAGGCTATTTGACTCCATGGGCTTTAGTTTCCTAAGGATATTAGAGTAGATAAGCTCTCAGTTCCTTTTCAGACCTAGGATTCTATGATTCTTTCATGAACTCCAATAAAAGCATACATGGGAGGCAGAGAAAGATAAACCATCCAACTAAAATGTCACTGGGCCAGGCTGTCTGTTGTCTTCTGGGAGCACTTTTGAAACTAAATTTTACCATCCTCACTCACCTTTTCACTAGGATAGAAAATTCAGAACTATAGCTTATCTTAGTCCACTTCACACTTCTGTTAGAGACATACCTGAGACTGGGTAATTTCTAAAGAAAAATGTTTAATAGACTCACAGTTCCGTGTGGCTAGGGAGGCCTCACAATCATGGTGGAAGGTGAAAGGCACGTCTCATATGGTGGCAGACAAGAGAAGAGAGCTTATGCAGGGAAAATCCTCCTTATAAAACCATTCAATCTCGTGAGACTTATTCACTGTCACAAGAACAGAATGGGAAAGACCTGCCCCCATGATTCAGTTACCTCCCACCACGTCCCTCCTGCAATATATGGGAATTCAAAATGAGATTTGGGTGAGGACACAGCCAGACCATATCATATATCATCTGGGGAAGTACTTATTAGTAAATATGTGTATTAGTACTTAAGAGGTCTCTGGAGGAAACAAAATGGATAATTCAGAGGTCTTCAGATTCTCTGCTCCCTTTGAGGAGGGTATTCCGAAGCCATGGACTGTCAGTTTAACCACATCATGAGTTCCTCTAGTAAAAGGATTTGTTTTTATTTGCCTTTGTATTTTGGGTGCTTAGGACATCCTCTGGTATATAGCAGGTGTTCAATAAATATTGAATGAATTTCAACATTCAGTGGAGGACCATGGAGTCTTAGTGTTGGGAGGAGCCTCAGAAATCAAATCCAGCCTGCTTGCCAATGCAGAAATTCTCTATACAGTATCCTAGGAGGATGCTCACCAGCTGCACCAGTTTACTTGGCCATTTATTCCATGAATATTCATTGAGTGTCCCCTATGTACCAGGAATAATTCTGGGATGCAGTAATGAATCAAGGAGCTATGGTCCCTTTACTAAGAAGCTGGCTGTTTCTTCCTGAACATTACCAGTGACTGGGATACACAAGTGTGTGACAAGTCTGCATTCCACCAATGGCCAGCTGTTGGCATTAGTGATCTTTCTCTGGCAAAGAAACCCTTATAAGGTGACATCAGTACTGGTTTTTGCAGAAACTTTTTCCATGTGCCCCTGCAGATTGCTCGAGGACCTTCAGTATTTCTGAGCCTATCTGCATTTATGAGAGGATGCCATCTGTCTGTCATCCAGCCTTACCTTTAGCTCAGTCTCAGTCACCATTTAACATCTCTTAAACTACCAGGATGTGGTAACTTACCTGTGCTAATGACCACCTACCTTCAGACCAACCAGAGTCATACTTTGTCCTACAAATGGGGGAAGGAGACGATACTCTGCCTGATTGGACAGTAAAATCAGCAGCGACCTGCCACGTTTGAAAAGATTGCCTTGTGGCTTGGCCTCCCATAAAGTTTTCTTGCCCTCCCATAAAGTTTTCTTGCCCAGCTGACACAGGCAGTTTCATCTTTTCTCCAAAACCTCAATAGGTATGTGGTTGAAAAGTTATTTTTTGAAATATGAATTAAGAAAATCTGAGTAAGCATGGATGGGAAGCAATATTGCTGAAGGACAGGCTGGGCCTCAACGCAAAGTTATAAAACATGCCCTGTTTCAGGAATGCTCTGTTCAAAATCTTCAGTTGCCACCTGCATCCCCTGCAAATGCTTATCAAGCCAAATAAACCTGTTAGCATAGCATCCTCCACTCTCAGTAGTTTTCTTATGACTTCCCTTTCGAACTTCATCTCCTATTAGTTCCCCTCATAGATACTTTGTTTAGTTAAACTGAGCCTCTCGTTATTTACTTAACCTCTATATTTTCTTCCTCCTAGTTTTTGTTGAGGTTTTTCTTTCACTTTAGAATTCCCTTCCCTCTCCCTAGAAGACTCTGCCCTCCAATCTGGCCATGCCAAAAGCCTACTCATCATGTAAGGTCCATGAATTGTTCCTTAATTCATGATGGTTCTTCCGCTCCCCTAACTTCCTCCCCAGCTGCAAGTATTTTCTATTTCAAGAAGTATGCTTCTCTTCCAGTATCTGCTTTTAAATAGAATATAATTATAATAGCCATTAAATGGTAATTACATCAGGTTAAGCTCCTTCGAAATAGTGTCCTTGTCTGATATCTTTGAGTTTTCTACAGGTCAAGCTGAGTGTTTTGCATTCAACAATATTGAATAAATTGGATCAATTACTCTCAGAAGATGCCAAAGAGATGGAAATATCTAAATATAACCATTAAAAATGGAGTCACTATATAGGCTGGTCTCAACACTGTATAACCTTAAAACAAAAGATGCCTGTTTGGAATTCTAAAAAAAACTTGAACAAGAAATTTTAATCTTCAGAAATACAGTCTTTCCAAAATATAGCAAAAAAAGCAAATGAAATACAAAGGCAAACGAAAAGGATTTACAGTCCCAGTGTATACCTAACCTGCTAAAGCCATCTTTTCCCCCACCTCTTTAAAAATGTCCCAAAGGCGTTCTCTATCTCTGCCTGAGCACTCCACAATCTCCTACCCTCAGCTTTTACAAGCTCCCCAGCTCCCTAGTGCCTTCTCTCTGCTCTTGCCAATAGAAACTCAACTACTCATTTTGATTTTTCCAGTTTTCCCCTCATTGGTGCCCCCAACAGGGTCACAAAAGCATAAGAGTTGATGGAGCTTGGTAAACCAGAATTCCTCTGGGTGGATGTGAGTCAGAGATTTTTTGGGTAACCCCCTTCTCCACTTATAGAAGCTATTATGGTGCATTTAAATTCACTCAAGACACCCTAAAATGAGTGTTCCACTGAGGATTTCTGAGGCAGGGAATTGCCATTACTTGCTGACTCAAAAAGAGCATGTGAGCGTTTGCTCTGGGGTTAGTTCCTGACAGCCTCTTTTTGAGTTGGGCCTTTGGATCAAGCAACCCCAAACCAAGGTCTGTGGGACAGTGGTCAGCTAAGCAGAAGCCAGTCTTGCTGCTGGCTGTCAGACATTGACTCCCAAGCCACACATGAGAGTGTGAAGAGCCCGCACCTTCAAAACCATTTGTTACCCTCGATGACAGGAGGCTTCCCCCTCCCAGGATATGAGTTGACAGTAAGCATTTTTCAGCTTGTGCTTTCAGAATGTAACTAGTGTAGTATTTTTTATTCCAGTGCTGCTTGACTTGCTTCATTTGCTTTTATGACAGTGCTTGAGTACGATTAAATGACAATTTAATGCGTATAATAACTCATTTAAAGTTTTAGCGAGGGCTTGAATGAAGGTGATGGGTTTGAGCACATTTTTGAGCAGGCTCTACCGTTTAAGCCTAAGCTAAGGGGTAACCTAGAAAGATTTCTTATCTTAGAACAGCTCTAATTTCTACATCTTTTTATTTAATTCAGCAATTTTTTCATTATATTTAGTCCCAAATCTCAGTTGTGTAAGAAGGAGCCCTGGGGGTTCTGGACTACATTCCCGCCTCCTGTTCTTTTATTTCTTCTCATGATTCATAAGACATCTGAAAATTATCTTTGGTCACTGAAATTCCTCTTAGCCCCAGGCTCTGTGAACCAGGAACAGTTTGGAGGTCTTTGAGGTTTAGGACACAAAGGCTCCAGCCTCTTGTTCTTTTTCTGTCAGAACGTGAAGAGAATGTACCTTGTCATTTATTTGTCTCATATATGTCTTCTGAGGATGGTCAGATGATGTTTGGTCACTTATTTTGCCGCCATCCAATGAGTAGCTGGTGGAGGAGAGGGGGGATGGGAGACAAGTGAGTTTTCTGTTCTCTGCGGGAGATCCCAGCCTGGACCCAGTGATTTGGCAGAAGGGAACAGGCATTGCTACCTCTAAGCTGATGGCACACACCCCCTTCCCCAACCTGCTGCCTTCTGGGGCTGACTTCTATGCCTGTGGCTCAGGAAGGGTGGAAAGTGATGGAAATCCTCACCCAAGGGCTATTTCCAGCTTTCAACATCCTCCTTCAAGTGAAAGTGGGCTGGGTGGGTTGGAGAGTGACTTTTTCCTAGGGCCAAAGCTTTTGGCCTTAAGCTCTTAACAGTCTGCTAATGAGCAGAAATTAATTTGAAAATTAGAGGTTTTTTTTTTCCCTTTACCTTTTCAAACTTTGAAATGGCAATTACAGAGCACACCAGCTTTGTAACCATTTATACATAACTAATAGTAGTTCTCCTTAGGCCCAGAGCTCAGCTGGCTAGGAACCTAGGACGCCTGCTCCCTAGGAGGAAGAATTGCGTGAACTTCAGCACAGACTGAAGCAAAACTGCTGAAATTTCGAAGCCACTGCTTTTCCCTCTAGATGTCCTTAATCCTGATTCCAGGAACCTTGAGTTGTCTGCCCCGAGAAGACACTTTCAGATTCCTTGTCGCTTCTCAGCTGCTTTTGCGCCAGAGAGTCTCTAACCTGTGCCAAACTGGCATGGACAGAAATGACCCAGTTTCTAGAATAAAAACACCTAGAAACAATGTCTCTTCTCCTTTTAAATTATTAAATATTAAAGTAAATCCTGGGTGTGACTTTGGGGAAAAATAGCTTTCTTTCTCTTTCATAACTATCTCTTGCCTCCAGACCAATGAATAATCCCAATGTAATGATTTTAGCTCTACCACCAGTCTCTGCTTTATTGCCAAGCAGAGTCTTGCAAAAAGGAGAGAAAGTCAGCTTTCAGCAACTCATTGCCTTCTTCTATGAGAGGCATCTGAGCAGAAGTATCTTAGCACAGCTGACTGTGAAGGCTGTTGAGAGAGCCAGAGTGGAGAATGAGTGAGCAAAGAAAACAAGGCTTGGAGTCTCTTACTGGAGAAGCCTTTTGAATCCAACTGGAAATGCATGTCTTAATTACAGAAGCTTTTGTTTTATTTGTTTTACACACACACACACACACACACACACACACACACACATACACACACGAAGAGGCAGTTAATTTCCACAAAGCACAACTAATCATGTTTGGAATGTCAAATTTTACATCCTTTGCTTTGCATTTCAATGCTCATTTTCAAAACAGGTTCAAGAGATCTATTGTAGAGCACGATAACTGTAGTTAATGACATATTGTATTCTTAAAAAACACTGAGTGGAATATTGTGTTCTCAGCACAAAAATGAAAGCTATGTAAGGTATTGTTAAGTAGATTTAACCGTTCCACAATGTATACATACTTCAATACATGATGTACATGATAAAAATCATACCTATGATTTTATATGTCAAAAAATAAAAAAGAATGGATTAAAGACAGACTTGTTTTGAAACGTAAAAAATAAAAATTGTGAGAGAACAGAAAAACAGAAAAAAAGCAACCAAACCAAAAAAAAAAAAAAAAAACCAAAATAGGAGCAAAGAGAGTGGTTTGAACATTCTGAGAATAACAGGGTAGTCAGAGCAACAGTGGGGATGCCACGTAATAGGGCAATCAGAGGGAGAGCTGAAATCACAACCTCTTATTTATCCACTGGTAATAATGCTCCCCGAATTACAGGGTGTTTTACTGGAAAGAACATTTGTTTCTATAGAACAGGACTAGATTTGAAAATGCATTTTGGGTTAGCAACCCCATTTCCCCCTGATGCGGGGGATAAGGGACTTGAATACCACTTTCGTACTCACTGGCTGATTGTGTGTGTGTGTGTGTGTGTGTGTGTGTGTGTGCACCCACATTTGTGGTGGAAGGATGGGAGAGGGCCATGCAGGCAATGTGAGAAATAAGAAGGAAACACATATTTTCTTCCAGTCCTTAGGAAAGTGCTTTTGTTCCTGATTTTTACCCTTGGTGCCCAGTGCAAGCAGGAGTAAGGAAAGAGAAATGGGCACTAAGTGGGAGAATGACGAAAAAGATGGGGACCAAGGGGTGCATTTACTCTTTGTCTGTATCACTAGTGTCTAATATTTGCCTCTGAAGGCTAAATTTCAATTCTTTTAAAAAATATTCAACTTAATTTTAACTTTTATCTTAGAGAACTTAGCTGAATGCCACATATTTAATCTAATCAAGATTGTGCTCGGCACTGCTTTCAGATCTTGCTGAGAGAGCTACTGAGTCACGTATTAACTGGATGACTTAAATGGAATTCACAGGCCAGACACAAATCTAAAAGAGAGGAGGAGGCTAGGCTTAGGCAGGAAAGGGGAAGAGAGTTGGCTTGTTTCACCTTGGTGTTAGAAGGCCCTGGACAACGTTAACAGTGGCCTCTAGACTCAGGAATGTTTATTATGAGAAGGATGGAGACTGCTGTTTGTCATCAGCATAAAGTGGACAAATAGTTCATTGTTTTATTTTGTTGAATTTTAGCAGTCACTTAGAGGCTGTTCCTGATCAAGGAGAGCTTGTCACTTGGGGGATGTATCCCTTTGCACCGGTGGAAAGCTTCGAAGACAGGATGTCCTCTTCATTACTTGCTGTGGTAGCAATACCTTGCCTGCTCGCTGATGAATGGCTCAAATGTGCAACCTAGCCATTCAGGCCTACAGAACAGCGAGGTGTGTCCCAGAAAACCAGGCCCAGCTCGTCTCAGACATGAAAGTGATGTTGGGGACTCCAGCTGCTGGCATATGAGAAGATCTCTGGTTCATACCAGGATAGTACTTAGGTGATTTCTGCAGGTCTTATTTTCCTGATAATTCTTTTCCAATCCTGTTACTTCTCCTAACCAGTTGGAGGTGGGCAGATCTGTGTATCACACTCTCTGCTTTCCACTTCTGAGATCTTCCTTTATTTTTGATACTCTCCACTGTGTGAAGGAACAAATAGGAAAGGCTACCTTCTCTGTGGTAGGTCTATAGCCTTATCAAAATCAACATTCTCCCACACAGTCACAGTAGCTTGTCTGGATTCCAAGGTGAGATGTGATAAACTGGACGTGGTAGCGCCTGAGTCACCCAATCAAACACTCTGGCCCATATAAGTATTTGATTATGGCAGTTACATTCTCAACATTGCTTTGGGGCCTGTGCCCCCCAAAACAGGAGCTGAAGTACTGGATATTTCTAAATTAGTCTGCAGCAGCAGACACTTCCCAGAGTGGAGGGATCTCTAGTCTTCAATCCCATCATGTATATTATCCTCAGTTTCAGCTAACTGACCTCTCTTTTAGCCAAGTAAGCTGAGTAGTTGTTTTCAGTTTTAGAATGAAATGAGAAATTCACAAACCATTCCCTAAGCTTGGCAGCTGCTCCCTAGATTCCCTCAACAGGCCCTCAGACCAGGTCTAGGTGAGAAGACTCTGGAGTTGGGTAGCAGAGTGCAGCTGTCATCTGTGCTGGAGCACAGAGCTATGCTACAGTTCGACAGGAAAGAGTAGGGGCTGAAATTCAGCCTGTGTCTCAAGATCAGTGTTAACTTTCAGGAAGCAGTGCTTTGTTTTCCACCCCAATTTGTAAAAAGGCACTGTCTGTTTTCCAAGCCCTGCATGGAGTGACTTTTTCTTTTTTTTTGCATACAGATCCCCATGGATGCCTAAAACCATGAATAGTATGAACTTCTTATACCTGTATAAACTATTATTTCCTATATATATGTGTGTGTGTATGTGTATGACATAAAGTTTAATTTATAAATTAGGCACAGTAAGAGAATAACAATAATAATAAAATAGAACAAATACAACAATATATAGTAATAAAAGTTATGTGAATGTGGTCTCTCTCACTCTCTTTCTCAATGTGTCAGTATTTTTGGATTGTGATTGACTGTGGGTAACTGAAACTGTAGAAAGCAAAACCACAGATAAAAGGGGACTATTATATGCTGCCATCCTTCTGCATCTAGCATGCCATGGGTCCCATTGCACATTGCAGAGCTGGCACAGGGGCTAAAGGAAATGTCTAGGGTGATCCATTAACTGGCAATCCACCCAGCTTCCCCCAGTAGAGCCATCATACATACCTAGAGCAGTGTTCCATTTTTTGAGACCACAAAGAATATTCTAAAAGCCTGCCCCTCCCAGGGGTCAAGTTATTTTATTAGCAGCAAAGTATTTGACACAGTTGATTACGAAGGATTGTAATCATGTTTTGGGAGGGCTCAGAGGAAGCAGGACAAGTGGAAGCAGAATGGGGGACTCTTATTTTCCTTTTTTCTTTTGTATGCAGCTCTCACGGTTGTCTAGTAAAGGGAGGGATGATGAGTTACGAAGAAAGCAGAGTAAATTTCAGGGAATTGATACACTCCCACAAAGAGAAGTGCAATGTAAAATGTCCCCCAAATGTAAATGCAAAGCGTGGAGTTTGTCTTTGGGCTGTCTTCAAGAAACACACTTAAATCCATTTGCTATGGCTACACAAGACTCATCTGATCCGCAGGACTTCAGTTCCGCAGGGGCTAAAACTGTTTTGTTTTCAAGGGGGAAAACCTATCTGTTTGCCCTCCTTTGCTTTGTAAAATTGAATTGCAGAGAACTCATGAATAATAGAAAGAACACTAAGGACTGTGAAATTAACATTGGCACGAAACAGAATTTCTAAAAGGGGAAAGTCTGCTGAAGGAAGGCTCACTTCACCCTTCCCTAGTCAGGGGTCTGGAAACTGAGGCATCTTGGCATGGGAGGGTGCAGTAGGTTGTTTAGAGGCCCACTTTGGTTCCTGCTCTCAGAAGGGTGACTATTTTAAAATTCTTTAGGTTGGATAGGCATTCTTGTTTAATGAAGATCTTCAAGTGTGGGAACTATGGTGATTTATGGTTCCAATGAGAATCATAGTTCACGTGATAACATTTGCCCGTGGGATCCATCACCCTACTCTTTAATAATAGAGATAGCTAACTTGTATGCACTGTGTGCCAGGCACTGTACTTTACACATGTTTTATCACATAATTTCATAACTGCCTCGTGAGGTGGGTAACAATGATCTCCATTTTATAGAGGTAGAGACTGAGGTTCAGAAAGCTTAAGTCACACAGCTAGTAAGAGACGGGGCTGGATGCCAACCCAAGCCTGAATGACTATTGATTGCCTCTTTAACCAATCACAGCAGCCCTTCATCTTCATGTGTCCTCTTAGTCTTTTGTCTGCAAAGCTGCTCTGCAACCTACAGGGAAGGCCCAGTGACCTCTCTCTTTTTCTTCTTTCAGCTCTCCCACAAGGCAACACTCTGCCCTGAGTGGATGCTTTGTGTCCCAGATCCTCTCCAGGTTGTCTTAGGGCCGTATAGAATAAGTGCAGGTTGGAAAAAGAAGCATCCTAAGAAAGTGTACTTTTTGAGACAGATAATGTAATGAGCTGTATCAACCCTGGAGTCACCACAGCAGATGGGAACGTGCTTAAAAACTATAAAACACTGCATAAATGCCCATTAAGTCTGAACTTTGGAATCAGACAGACCTGGGGGATTCATTCATTCATTCATTCTTTCATTCATGTGTGGATTGTTAATTGACCACCTGCTATATGCCAAACACTGTGCTAAAGGCTAAGTTTGAATTCCAGATTCACTGCTTACGACTATGAACTTTGGGGGATTTGCTCAACCTCTTTAATAAGAAGAATGATAGTTATGTCTTGGCTCTTCTAAGCTTAGGAGCTGGCACATAGTAAGAGTTCAGTAAATGGTAGTATTAATAAAAGGATAAAAAGTGATGTAGTTGGGCCAGTGCCCTCTTATATTACTTTCCTTTGGGACCATGCTTGCCAAGGTTTCAGCTAGCTCGTATGCATCACCAGGGCCTGGGAAAGTTAACATGCTAAACTAAGCTATTAGCCTTTGCAAAGGCTTTTTAGAGAGATAATAACTTAGCGCAAAGCAATACCTAATTGTGGGCACTTGGCAGACTCGATGGGAATCATTTCTGCAAGGGGCTTGTGTATCAAACCATCAAAAATCTGGTTGGTTCTCTGCCTTTAGTAACTGCTTTCTCCTGACAGATAAGAAGCTTCCCTGTGTATCATCAAAGGAATAGGTAGTTGCTTAGGAAATATGAATACGTTTGTTTTAAATAATGAAAGAATTTCCATTTGTCCTTCTAGATGATATCTCACCTCTATTTAATGCATAGTCCACTGATGTTAGCACTTGAGGTTTTTCAGATGCCCTCAATAACACTACTTGACTAATCTAATGTGATTCGGCTAATGGGTTTTCTATCATCGTTTATGGACCATCTCATTCATCCATTCTCCTGCCAGAGAAGTGCATATATGCAGCAGGTCCAAGCTATTCTCTACTCTAAAGCAGCTAAATCTATTTGGAGATCAGTGTATAGAATTTTGGTTTCCGTGACGTGTTCTCTGAAACAGAATAAATGCCATTCTCCTTTTTCTAACAAGTTCATAAAAGAGTAAAAAATGAGTCTTGAAATAGTCCTCTTTTTAGAGGATAGTTTTTTTTTTTTAACCCACAAAGCCTAACGGTTACTCACCATAGCTGTTCTAGGATGATTTAAGTTATTAGTAGGAAATAAAGTAAGATCAGAATTAATGCAGGAAGATTAGACTTGATAAAATAATTCCATTTGAAACCTTTTCACAAAACATTGCAAGGGTAGTACAGAGGCTCCCTGTATCATGAACAGGTTTCCCCAGTGATGCCATCTTACATACAGTGTTCTCAGGAAGTGGAACACTTCTTGAGACCCCAAATAATATTCTAAAAGCCCATTCCTTTCAGGGGCCTGGCTGGAGGTGAGTGGCTTGCGTCTTAGTCACCATTTCTTACCCGGGTTCATGTGGAGGCCTGTTTAGCAACCTCTGCTTACAATTCAATTCTCAGGACAGCAGTCAGGGCACTTCTTCACTTTTCTCCTCAACAGCCTTTAGTGGCTTCTGTCTCGCACAGAGTTCCAGCCAGCCGGAGCTCTGCCCCGTTTGCAATGCTCAATCTTCTTCCTGGCATTCCTTAACTCATTTTCCTGCTTTATTTTCCATCTTAGCACTTATCCCTATCTCACATACAATATATTTTCTTATTTAATCGTTTATTATGTCTCTAATTTGTCTCTGTCTTGTTCACTGCTGAGTCCTCAGGGCCTCGAAAAGTACCTGGTGTGTAGTTGCCACTCAGTACATCATGCTGAATTCGTTTGACTATGGGTGGATTCTTTTGTCTTTAGTTTGTTAAATCTCACTAATTGCACTCTTGGTGTTAGGATAGAACAACAAAAATTATACCTTACTGTTGTATAGAAACTTAGAGATTCTCAGAAACTTTCATACCTAAGCTATTGAAAAGCAAATATTCAAAATATATCCAGAGAGCAGCAAAAGTCTATTTGGGATTCCAAAGAGGTCAAAATTTGGGAATTACTGTAAAGTCAACTGAAAGCAGAAATCTACATCCTAAAATAAATCTACATATAAATGAAAAGCACATTAAAGACCCAGATCAAAGGCCTAAAGGAAGCCCAGGAAGAGAAAGCAATTGGCTTGCAATCTTAGCTGCTTTCCTAAGTCACTTTCTGACCTATAGGCAATTTTTCTAATATCTAGGGCTCATTATTTTTTTTCTAGAAGGAGGTGACTTTTTCCCTTTCTTTACTTTATCATATTTTATTGTTTCAGTCATTTGAGATCTTTAAGCTGTAGCATGTTATTTGTAATGAGCCAAGGAAGGCACGTTGACTCATTTGAAACTTTTATTATTGTTAAAACTAATGCAGTGAAATTGAGCCCTCTCCTGGGGCTCCCCTATAGCCATTGCTTGCTATCAGTAAATATTGATCAATCTGCTACCATGGAAATTAAGTAGAAAGCCTCAAAATTACTTTGTGGGCATAAGGAAGGTCCTGAAGAGTGAATGGGGAAGATGAATTTCATTTGCAGATTTGGAATGAAAGAAGTGTTCTTTTTGTCAGTGGATGATGTGCTCTACCCTGGAAAAGAATTCCAAGGAACTCAACAGATTCCCACAACACTTGTGCAGTGGGGACAGCAGTTCCTATCCATACCAGGGCTGCTGGCAGCTTCTTAGGAATTCTCATCAGTAAGGACTGTGGCACTGATTATATTTTAGGTTACGCTTTCTTAAGATTCCTTGTGCTAATTAGAGGATTTTCTTCAGGACAATACCCATTTACTGCCTCCAGTAGAGAAGGTGCCCCAGTATAAAAAAAAACTCATAGAGGCCCAGTCCCACCTGTAGAGTTCTTAAACTAGGGGACTTCTGATGGAACCACACTGTTAGGGCACATCTTACTGAAGATTTGAATCATCCCCTCTCTTCTGTCTTTCAATACGCTCTGTGGGCAAAACCAGGTTCTGGGGTTAAGGGCAGAACGATTCACTGATTCCAGTGAACTGAAGAAGGTGGTGGATGGGTTTGATCAGAGGCTGTTTCCAGAGACAGACTTCTGCTCTTTATAATCACTTAAAGGAGAACTGTCATCTAGGAAATTAAAAGCATCAGCAATATTTGCAGTTGTGGAACGTCAAGGTCAGGAGGAAAGAGAAAGTCTGAGAGGGCACTCTTGTCACTGATTTCACAGGAGCTAATTCTTAGGGTTATTAGCTGCCTCAATTTACAACGCTATATACTTAACACCAAATGCTCATTATCAAAAATTAAAGAAGCATGGAGCTGAGATTTGAATTGTATTTCAGATAATAGATTTTGGAACATGCTTCATATTGTTAAGATTGACCTGACCTTACCACTAATAAAGGCTTCCTGTGGGTATGGAATCTCAGTTATAATACCTTGTTTCCATGACTATGAGAAAATCAAGGAAAATCTTCTTTGGTTTTATTTCTATTGTGGTGCCTAGTAGCAGGCAAAATTATATAGGAGGCAAACTTGGCTTCGGAATCCACAGCCTGTACTCTCCTTGGGTACTGTGTCCTCAAAGTTTTAATAATCTACTCCATCTTAATCTTTCCTTAGTACAGAAAGGATGGACAATAGCTGAATGGGTGTTATGGGTTGAATTGTGTCCCCCCCCAAATTCGTATTTTGAAGCGCTCACCTCCAGTATCTTAGAATGTGACTGTATTTGGAGATAAAGTTTTCAAAGGAGCAGTCAAGGGGAAATGGAGTCATGGTGGGGGTCCTAATCCAATGTAACGGGTCTCCTTATAGGAAGAGATTAGGACACAGACGACACACACAGAGGGAAGACCATGTGGAAATGCAAGGAGAAGATGGCCATCTGCAGGCCAGAGAGAGGGGACCCAGAAGAAACCAACCCTGCTGACACCTTGTTGTTGGATTTCCCAGCTTCCAGAGTGTGAGAAAATACATTTCTGTCGTTGAAGCCACCCAGTCTAGGGTATTTGTGTTTTGGCAGCCCTAGCAAACTAATAAGTGGGTTTATAGGAAGTCAGAGAAAAATGTCCTAACAGTAGACTTTTAGCTTCTGCTGTCTCTAGGAGGGTGTGAGGGGTGGTTACATGCAGAGCTGATGTGTGCGCTTGGCTCCCTGCTCTCCCTCTCTAGCTGGTTTTCCTGCCCTTGCTCTTCTCTTATTCCAGGCCAACCAACAATTCTGTAATCAGAGTGACCGCCCATTTTATACTGTCACTGCCACAGCCCGTTTGTCTGACTCCCACAGTCCTTTCCTGACCTTTTAATTCTCTTTTGTTCTGTCGAACACATTCTGGGTCTTCCATTTTTATTCCTAACAAACACATTTCTCATGATTCCCTGGGATTTATTCTTCAGCCAAACAAATTATTGCCATGTCTTGGACTTGGTTAATCTTTGCTCAACAAAATTTGTCTAAAAGCTCACTTCTCAGCTGGAAGCCTTCTGATGGCATCTCTGGAGAAAGAGACTCAGCAGCCATTTTTAATAAAAGTATTTCTGGCCAAAACTGTCTTTAATTTATGTCTAAATTAAAGCCTTTACTTTATGGTTTAAATCCATTTGCGTTCTTTTTTCTTCTTCTGTTTTCTTAAAATTATGAGAAAAAGGCTGTCATCCTCTTCCATTTAAGAGTTCTTCATAAATTTAAAGCTTGTTATAAAATTGCCTTTTAACCTGTTCTCCCAGCTGAGTACTCTTAGTTAAAAAAAAAAAATCTTTTTCTTATGGGATGTATTTTCTAAATTTTTAATTATTAACTGTAATTTTCCTTTCATAACAAATCTAGGCAGCAATATTGTATATCTTCAATTCTAAGATGCACCCTTTGACCACATTTTAACATATTAAATTTCAACATTTAATAAGATTCCTTTTATAATTCATTACATCTTACTGTTATAAATGATAGTGCTGTTTTTTTTCCTTAGTGATAATTAAAATGAAAGTATAGCTTGATTGATTAAAAAAAAGTGGGAGGGAGGAACTATATTAAAAAAGACTAAAGAGACATGACAATCAAATGCAATATGTGATTTTTGATGAGATCAGAAACTGAGAAAAAGCAAATAGCAATAAAATAATTTTTTTTCATAATTTGGAGGAATATGAATATGTACTATGTATTAGTATGCTCTGGCTGCCATAATAAAATACCACAGACTGTGGGCCTTATTCAACAGAAATTTATTCTCAGAGTTCTGGAGTCTGGAAAGTCCAAGATCAACGTTCCAGCAGAGTTTGGTTTCTGGTGAGGATCCCTTCCTGGCTACAGAGATGGCTGCCTTCTTGCTATGTATGTATGTCCCTACATGTCCTTTTCTCTGAGCAAGAGGGAAAGAAAACAGTGGGAGAGAGAAAGAGAGCGGGGGCAGGCTTTCTGGTGTCTTCTCTTAAAAGGACACAAATCCTATCAGATTGGAAGCCCACTCTTATGACCTCATTAATGTCTACAAACGCCCATGGTATGAGTGGTTCTAGTAATTCTCAAAGAGTGGGGAGCACTATGGCCTGAATAGACATTCCCAATGGTGTCTCCTACATGACTTCAGGAAGCCAGCAGAAGAAAAAGAGAGAACTTGCTTTCTGGAAAGGCAGCAAAATATTTAAACACATCTCCTGCACCTGTTGTGTATACTACTAAGGGGGTGCCTTTCTCGGTCTGCTCTGTGGGATGCTTTTCCTTACTTCGTTGTCCCTTGATCTCAATACCACCCCAACCACCAAAATCCAATACCCTGTTCCTAGAGAACACCCACTGAAGCAGGGCTAACCCAGAAGAATGGGATACTAAAGAAAATGTTTTAGTTATCAGTAGGAAAGAGATTTGGGACACGAGGCTAGGAAGTCAGGAGGAGACATGAGAAGACTCATTAAGTTTAAAAGCTGTGCCTTCTGGGCAACCTCGTGTTTTAACTACACTCAAGGCTCAGTCCGCCTCTTTCCAACAAACTTCATATATAACTAATTCCTGAAACCTGGAATCAGCATTCATTAAAATTCATATTAAATTGCTGTTTTATCTTCTCCTTCCTATTTCAACTAGCTCTTGGCCACTTTTTGCAACTGTTTCTCTTTTTCCTTGAAGGATTCTCTCCTGAGAGCCATTTCTGAGCACAGCCCTGTGGAACAACACATCATAGACAGGGAGGCTTCACTCTGTACTGGGATATTTTCGTACCTCCCCCATTTCTCCTCTGGCTTCTCTTTCCATGAGACTGATTCACACATGGAGCTCACACTGACTTCAAAGGGCTCTGAGGTGAAGTGAGAAATGACTCACAGACATTTCCCAAAGATATTTTGGATTTATTAAAAAGCATTGATAATGTTTTAAAAAAGAGTTGAACATTAGCTACAGAAATTGAGTGAATATTATGAGTGCCAGCCAACCAAAGTCAAAAAATTCTCCTCTGATAGTGGAAAAAAGCTTATATAAATTAATAATACTTGGTAAATGCATTCATCCTTCTGGGGAGAAATTTTCTGCTGTGGTTTCAAAAGCATAAAGATGGAATCTTTTATATCCAATCCTTGCTTTACAAATGTCAAATATCTATCCCATTACCTTTTTAACGTTAATGTAAAAACTATAAACGATTTTAAGAAAGATATATGGTACAGGAACTGGAAATAGAGACAGTGAGTCTCTAGGGACTGACTCTTTGCTATCTCTTGGAAAAACCGATCTCTAAAACTTCTCATGTGCTGTTGTTTACCTGCTTTTTCCGAAGTATTTTCCCTCCCACCTGGCCAGTTGGGACTTAAAAAAATGCTTTTGTCTCTTCATTTTTTGTGAACAAATGTCTCTGGACCTAGAATTTTTTTTTCCTCAAGCAAATTTAATTAATAGTTACCCTCTTAGAAAATTTATTTTGAAAGTTAGTCTTGAATTAATGTCAATAAGAGACTTTGTTCTGAAGGAAAGGGTTAGGCTCTGAATATGTCATTGGAGAAAAAGCATCTAGGATAAAGGCTGTCCTTTAATTCCCAAGTACTTGTGAAAGTCCACCTTATTATCTTTGGTTGGTTAGCTGGCAGACATGTCTGACATGTCAGTTCAGTATCCATTTTTTCCTTTTTTCAGAATGTTCTATTTCCTCCACTGGAACAGCAATTCTAGCAGAGCAAGGGAGAAATGGTGGGTGTCCTGAATGCTTCTCTCAATGTGGAAACAAACCAAAATAGATGAGATTGAGAGCAGAAAACAGAAGAAAAGCCCAGGATTCCAGCCTATGGCAAGGATACTATGAGAAGAGAAAGCTGGCTTGGCTAGCATGATAAAGTGTAATAACCTACTCTGGGCTAGCATAACTGACTCCATTTTAGCTGTAAACTCCAACCTGGCTTCCCTCTCCTTACCACAGCCCCTTTGGGTGCATAACTGGGTCATGCTGCACTTGGAAGCATTGAAGTGTCTGTTCTTAACACTTGTGACCATTGTAACTGCAGTCTGCTTGGCATACCTCCCCTCTGCTACTGTAAGAAAAAAGTTTCCCTTTGATCATTGTGTAGAAGCAGCCTGAAGGCCCCCCTTCTTGGTAATTATATGGAAACCACCTGTGCCACAGCCCCTTCCTCTAACCTGCTTTTCTGCTTCTGTAAAATTCCGCTTTAGCTAGGTACTCCCCTCCCCTACCTAAATCAAGGTGTAAAGGATAATCAGGCCCTTTCCTCAGTGCTGAGAGAGTTTTGAGTGTTAGCTGTCTCTCAGTCACGGGCAAATCAATAAAGGATTCTTAATTTGGAACTCAGAGCATGGCGGATTCCTTCTAACTTGCTCGGTTACAACAAAAGTAACATCACAGAATTCAAAGAAATAGGATTATCTGGATTGGAAGTGAGTGGACAGGTATTTTCCTTTGGTTAAAGAGAACAATCATTTCTGTGCTGCCTCAAGCTTGGCATTCTTTTTGGTGGTCATATGTTCGGTCATACTGAATGACCACTACCTGTCCCTACTGCAGCATGAAGGAAAAAAAAACAAGGTGGTTTTATGATAAATTAGTCACTGATGTCTTTTGTTTCCATGAGCCTCTGGCCAGAAGTTCATTGGCAAAGTACATACCTGACCTTGAGCTCCTGAATTAGCAAGTAAGTATTTAGCATTCTCACTACCGGGTATATAGCTTCATTGGCATATTAAGAAACAATATTTCACTGGGAAAATATAGCACCTTTTAAAGGGAAGAATACATAATATCTTCCCTAAGTTAAATGGAGAGCATGATCTTCATGCTCTGTGTCGATCTATTCACTAACTCTCCTTCTTATCAGGTATTATATATTCCTGTTGGCAGCTTGATTTAATTGGGCTTGTGGTAACTGATTCAATTGAGTACTTTAATTACGCAATTATTTTGTTATAAGAGCCACTTTCCAGCTTGCTAGAGAGAGGGAATTTTCCATTTTTCTCAAGCTAAAAATGGAACCTGTATTCTTTTATTTTATGACAAAGTGGAAAACGATCAAATAAAGAATTAGGCTGAGATTGAGCTGTAGAATGAAGAAAAATAACCTTGACTTAGGTATTGATAAAAGACAAGTGTGTTTTTGAGAAACGAAAGTAGAATTAGAGTTTCTGAGACTGTGAGTACTGCCACCAGGCATGATTATGCTTTTGAATAGAGCAATTACTCATCTTCTACCTCAGTTTCCCTCCAGAAGTGAAGATTTCTTTCTTAGATCCTATGCAAGAAAATAACTGCTGGGAAAAAATAAGACATGAAGAAATATTCTTGTCATTTCATTCTGAACAAATCTCTGGATCTAAAGTTTTTTTTTTTTTTTTTTTTTTTTTTTTAACCTAAGCCATTTTAATTAATTACTTCCCTCTTAGAAAATTTATTATGAAAGTTAGTCATTTATTAACTTCAGTAGGAGACTTTGTCTTGAAGAAAAGGCTTAGGCTCTAAAATTATGCCAGTGACTAAGCATCTAGGATAAAAGCTATCCTCTAATTCCCACATACTTGTGAGAGTCAACCTTATTATCTTTTGTTGGTTGGAAGGAATGATTGTAAATAATCTAAGTATACTTCAGATCAAACAAACAATTAGAGTTGACACTAGAAAAGCCAACAAGACCCTAATTAATTGATTTGCTAGTAGCTATTCTCCACTTACAGACATTAGTCCAGATTGGTTTTACGCTGAGACAAGGGCCACAAGATACACATTTTCTTTCTCTAAACTCTGGATTACATGCCAGCTTCCCCGTCTCACCATTAACTAGTCTTGGAAATTTTTGTTCTATAGAGGGTTGAGGCTAATTCTAGTTAGCTTTCATCTGAAACATAATATTAATCTATAAGGTCTTTGTAGAAGGGTCAGTCAACATAGTAATTATGTTTTTCTTTGGAATATTTTAGCTCTGCCTTTTCAGCAAGGAAGATAAAACAAAAGAAAACATTTCTCAATTAAATCCTTTAGACAAATGATGTTGCAAGTAAAACCTTCCCTAATTAATGATAAGAATAATTCTGTTCCAGAAACCCAGAAGCCAGAGAAGGATTGTATTCCAGTTATTACTGTGCAATAAACCATCCTTAAATCTACTGGCACAAAACAGCAGGCATTTTATTTTGTTACAACTTTGTGGGTTGACTGGGCTCAGCCAGGCTATTCTTCTCTTTTATGTCATGTCATGTCATCTGGGCTGCAGACATCTAGGGACCCGACAGGGCTGAAAAGTGCAAATTGATGTGCTTACACTGCTGGCAGTAGGTACTGGCCATCTACTTGGAGCTTAGCAGTAGACAGGAGTATCTTCATTTTTTCCATGTGGGTTTCTTAAATCAGTGACTGGTTTGCAAGAGGAAATGTTCCAAGAGGAGAGAGGAGAAGTGCAGAGGTGCCAAGGAGAGGTGCAGATCTCTCAGTCTTGAAAGTTACGTAGCATTCCTTCTGCCACATTGGAGCAATCAGAGTGATTCACAGGGCCAGTCCAGATTCAGCGTGGTTGTACCAGGATGTATGAGGAGGTGTGGTCACTGGGACCGTCTTTGGAGATTAGCTAACACAACATCTAATTAGAAGCAAGAAAGGGATGGGGAGAGGTTGGTCATCACGTACAAAGTTCCACTTAGGAGAATTTAGTTCTGGCATTCTATTGGATAGTAGAGTGTCTATGATCAACAATAATATACTGTATACTTCAAAATAGCTAGAAGGTAGGATTTTGAATATTCTCATTACAAAGAAACGACAAGCATTTGAGGTGATAGATATGCTGCATATCCTGATTTAATCATTACACAATGTATATACGTATCAAAACATCACACTATACCCCATAAATATGTACAATTAATGTGTATTAATTAAAAAAATAAAAAAAATTAAAAAAAGAAAAAAGAGAAAAGGCAAAAAAGGAATTCAATCAAAGTGTTCTAGAGAAAGCTCTGTCTTATTCTTTGTGACTATCTTCTTTGGTTGTTAGGGTGACTTCAATTGGAATCAAGGGTATGTATTCAGGGCTCTCTATCTCTCTCTCTCTCTGAGATGGAGTTTCACTCTTGTCACCAAGGTTGGAGTGCAATGGTGCAATCTGGGCTCACTGCAACCTCCATCTCTTGGGTTCAAGCAATTTTCCTGCCTCAGCCTCCCAAGTAGCTGGGATTACAGGTGCCTGCCACCATGCCCTGTTAATTTTTGTATTTTTTTTTAGTAGAGACAGAGTTTCACCATGTTGGCCGGGCTGATCTTGAACTCCTAACCTCAGGTGATCCTCCTGCTTTGGTCTCCCAGAGTGCTGGGATTACATGTGTGAGCCAGCGCGCCTGGCTCTCTCCTCTTTTTAAAACTGACTTTTATTTTAGATTTAGGGGGTACATGTGCAGGTTTGTTACTTAGGTGTACTGCATGATGCTAGGGTTTGGAGTATGGTTGATTCTGTCATCCAGGTAATAAGCATGATACTCAATAGTTAGGTTTCTCAACTTTTGCTGCCCACCCTCCCTCCCCTTTCTAGTAGTCTCTAGCGTTTGTTGTTGCCATCTTTATGTCCATGCATACCCAATGTTTAGCTCCCACTTATAGTTGAGAACATGTGGTATTTGGTTTTCTGTTCCTGAGTTAATTCACTTAGGTCATTATCTTAGTGGACTCCAGCTGTATCCATGTTGCTGAAAGGACATGTGTTTTTTTTTTTTTTGTGGTTGTGTAGTATTCCATGGTGTATATGTCCCACACTAAAAAAAAAATCCAAGCCACATTGTTGGGCACTTAGGTTAATTCCATGTCTTTGCTGTGTCTTTTCTATGATTATGAATAGTGCTTTGATGAATATATGAGTGCATGTGTCTTTTTGATAGACCAACTTATTTTCTTTTGGATGTGTACCTAGTAATGGGATTATTGGGTTGAATGGTAGTTCTGTTTTAAGTTCTTAGAGAAATCTCCAGACTGCTTTCCACAGTGACTGAGCTAATTTACAGTCCCACTGACATAAGCATTCTCAGGCTATTTCTTTAACAGGAATAGATTTGAAGTAAAAGTTGTTACAAGACGAAGCAACGTTACCCCTCTCTGGAATTTTCTTATGTATTACATAGAGCCAACATGTTGACAGTCTGCACTCTTTTTGCCTAGGAAAGTTTTTCCAGATATTTCTCCCTTCTCTTTTCTGCTATGATGGTTGAAGGCAGGCTCTGAATTCAAGTTTCTTGGCTTTGAATTTCAGCTCCTTCAATAACAAGTTATGTGAATCTTGGCAACAGATTGGTACTCACAAGCCCCAGTTTCCTCATCTTTATAATGGGGATATTCATTCTACTGTATAGACTGTGAGAACTGAGATAATGCATATAAATTGCTTATTATACTGCCTGGCACACAATAAGGTTCAGGGAATTGTAGCTACTCTTATGTAATAAGGAGTGTATGAGAGAACCTAATACCAAGGAGTTGAGCATTAAGGCATGGGATGCGGAAAGGTCACAGCCAGATAGGAGGAGATCCCCTAAGCCAAACATCCTTGAAGTAAGAGCAAATCTTGCTGTACCAAATGGATCTCCTATTCTTTGCTTTTTTTTTTTTTTTTTTTTTTTTTGAGACAGAGTCTCACTCTTGTCACCCAGACTGCAGTGCAGTGGTGAGATCTCTGCTCACTGCAACCTCCACCTCCCAGGTTCAAGCAGTTCTTCCACTACAGCCTCCTGAGTAGCTGGGATTACGGTCACCCACCATCAGGCCCAGCTAATTATTTTTATTTTTATTTTTATTTTTTTTATTATTATTTTTTATTGCATTTTAGGTTTTGGGGTACATGTGAAGAACATACAATATTGTTGCATAGGTACACACATGGCAGTGTAATTTGTTGCCTTCCTCCCCTTCACCTATATCTGGCATTTCTCCCCATGCTATCTCCCTGCAACTCCCCCCCCCCCACTGTCCCTCCCCCCGCCACTGTCCCTCCCCTATTTTCCCCCAACATACCCCAGCGTATAGTGCTCCCCTCCCTGTGTCCATGTGTTCTCATTGTTCA